>JBCEWB010119805.1:0-11541 GCA_039654565.1 Peronia peronii | reverse complement strand
CGTGTGTGGCTGTTCAACATTTTGGTTCTGCTGTAAAGCGCTTCGAGCCCTCCAGGGGTGAGGCGCTATATAAATGCTCCTTACTATTATTATTGTTATTATTGATAGCAGCCAGTCAGACAGTTGTATAATTGTGCTCACTGGTATCTTCACATTGGACTCCTTAGCGTTTGGATTATTTATTATTCATCCGTCCGGTGCTATTCTCTCTGTATGTGTGCCGGGGGAATACGTTGTCTATACCTAGAGTGGCTTTGTCCCACAGAAGTAAGGGAGTTATGTTGTAGAACCTTGTTTGTTTTTGTTGGGGTTTAACGGCACATCAGCACGATCACGGCTGTATTGTTTACACGTCAAGAAGCGGAGAGGAAAGAGAACAGGACAGAAGACAGGAGCAAGGAGAGAGAGAAGAGATGTCACCTTTGGAACACTCAGGATTGCACTTCATGGGAGGCATCCCACTGATGGCGAGTTTTCACCGCCTGCAGGTGTATCGTATTTTATTATGCTTTTAAATCTTTATAGGTCAGATTGTTTCATCTCTGCTCGCCTGCAGGTGGGAGCAAAGAACCTACTTATGTACCCCGGGTCCCCGCGGGGGTCTGTAAAAGCGCGACTAGGATAATGCATTTGCATCTTAAGTGACATGGCAATTTGTGTACACTTAACAAGTAGCTAAATAACACTGGAGACCAGATATATAATTCGCTTTTTTTTTGTTTAAGTCATTCGCGAGGGATCCGCCAACATTTGGCGGGCTGGTTGCTTACTCGCGTGGACGGATCCGCCACCCCTTGGCAGACTGTCTTAGGTTTTTGTTTTCTCTGTCCCTAACCCGCCGAGAGCTGGCGGGACCGTTGCTGGTGACAGTATAGCCATTTGTCTTATTTCCTGCAAAGTTTCACGGAGATCCGGGTTATACTTTTTGAGTTATGGCTGATACGGGGAAGTCACTCTGAGTGAGGCAGGCAGTGCATTCAGAAACGAAAATGAAAGCACAGTGCTGTGCGATGGCTTCTGAAAAAAACGAAGGCCCAGATTTGTTGATTGAAAGAAATGAAACAAAACAAAAACCAACAAGAAATGTTTTGATTTTTTTTAAACACATTTTTATTTCATACCAACCATGTGTCTGAAAATTTTCCGAAAAGTCAAAACATGGGTAATCTTTATTAAATCATTTTTAAAAAAGTTTTCAACATACAGTATTTTTGTTTGTTTTATTGCATTGTGCTTTGTTTGAAGTTTATCGTGTCAAAAGAACAAGGCAATTGAACAATTCTGAGCTGCTTGGCGATTTTTTTTAAAAACACCCTCAAAACATCAGTCTCCAGTGTATGTAAAATTTCTGAAGGTCCAGTCTCCAGTGAGTTAATGAGGAAACAATATTATGAGACAGGCTTTAAGCAAGCAACAATATTGGTCGGTACCAGTCATCTCTCTAACAGTTGTTGAAATCCATCATTGTTTTTATGGAAATACGACTTGAACCCTGTCAATCCTGGAGTAGTGTAAAAACAACGGATAGTGTTGTCATAAGACAGGCTTGAGTTTCATAACCTTGCAATGAAACTATTAATTTTGTGCTGACTGAAACAGGCTGTTCTGCATTAGGAGTCTGTGCTATACTCATATTGTGTCATTTTAAAGGCCTATAGTTTTCTTAACGATCATTCGTTTGAAGCCAGTCATAATACTGTATTAAGTATGTCCCTCTGTGTTCAACACGTTTGAGTTTAATGTTGATTATGGCCTAGATTGCTAGCCTGAAAGGAAGGTGAATATTAATGTACATTTCGGTTTCCCTTATTAAAATAAACAAGATACATTTTATTTTTCTTCAGCTGAACGGCGTAAACACTCAGGGCGAGAATATAGCTGACAATGGCGGACTCAAGCAGGCATTCAGAGTGAGTACTGTCTGGAAATATACCATCAAATGCCCAGTTTTCACAACCGCACCTGCTATCTGGTATGGCTTTGTATACCATACCAACACTTACTAGCCGTACCCTTGATCGAAAGTATACTGATTTTAAAACATGAAAAGTTCAGAAAGTAGTATGGAATTAGGGAAGAATCAACAATACTGAAAACTTAAAAGGATCCCTAACAATGACATGGAAGAATACAAAGATAAAGGAGATTTCTGAGCCACTAAAGCTAAACAGTCGGCTCCAGTATACAAAAGTTCTATGTTCTATGGCCTCTATAATGCAAAGTATTGAGAAGCTGCACTAGAGTCAGGACCGTCTGCATTTACGGTTTAAGCAGATCTAGAAATTCCTCCGTCATCTGTGAATATCGCAAAAAAACATGATTGTACGTAGCATGTCAGCAAAGAGTTGCTGCTATCATAATAATTACATGTATTATGGTTATAACAAATAATCGTATGCTTAGCTAGACTAGAAAAATTTCAAGAAAATGAAAGAAACAAGAACAACAATATATTTTGCTATAATGAAGTGTCTCGTAAGCTTTTCAAGACTTAGTTTAGAATTTTAAACATTTTGCTGAAATCAGATGCCTCACTAACCTGCCAGGTTCTAGTCAGATTCCTCAAATTTGGCTAGAATATAGATTTCGATTTGTACACATAGAATTCACTTAGATTTTTTCAAGTTTTGCTTAATATCAGGTATCTTGTTAACTCTCCTAAAAATGTTCAAATTTCGCACTTTGCTGTGGTCAGGTGTAGAACTTCATATATACATACATACCTTTGAATAACGTTTCTTCAGGCTTACAGGACATGGGTGGCCAAACAAGGCAAGGAGGAACCGAGCCTTCCAGGTCTTCCATATACGCATAATCAACTCTTCTTCATCAATTTTGCTCAGGTATAGTGGTGAAATGTTTACGGTTAGCACATCATCAACTTTGGTCAATAAAAGACATATGTGTATGGCACAGACAGTCAAGGCCTTCTCCCAGCTTTGGTCAGATATAGTGGCACTCATCATTCACAAATAATCATTTAGTTCTTCTTCATCGAGTTTTCCTAGGACTAGTGATGACACGTTTACCATTCATGCACAACCAATTTCAGTCACGTAAAGCTTAAGTTTAGAATACACTGTTGGCTGTAGACTGAGTACAGGCTTTAGTCTCAGAGTCATTGTTCAGACACAATATTATGTACAATCTGATCTTTCTATTAACTTTTCCCCGATTTTGTCACGTTACCACATCAGTTTTCCAGAAAATAAAAGTCAGCAGTTCATGTGAGAAATTAAATGAAATGAAGAATAACATATTGGACATGGCATATGGCCTCAGTAGAGCATTGATCTAATGATATTTATAACATTGAAAACACAGATATTCACACACGAACACATCATACACTTTCATTCTACTTCTGTTTTCAGATGAGAGAGGAGAATGCCTTGAACAGTATTATACCACAGAAAAAAAATCACATACATGCATTCACATTCTTCATCTATTTCCTCAGCTGTGGTGTAACATCCTGAGAGAAGAAAATGCCTTGAATAAAATCAGGACCGGTGTGCACAGTCCAGGCCGTTTTAGGTGAGATTGTCACTTGACTTTGACCCCATGCATTGCAAAATAAAACTTCCTGTGTCTTTGAGAATCTAAACAAAATCTCACACAGGCACTAAATATGTGCTCTGTAGGGCACAAAAAAACTCTCGTTTCGGCACTGGTCTTCTTCTGTGGTCCTGGCCTATCTCTTCAACAGAAGTGGCAACTCGAAAGTAGAAATGACACATATCGATGACTACCTTCCAATTATATAGGAGTATAACATATGATTTGTAATTTCAGTCTGTCAGAACATATCCTTGCCCTAATCCTAACCCCTATTCTAGAGTATACAATACATCAATGTTTGATTGCAGGGTTAGGGTTAAAGCTAGGGTTGCGGTTAGGGCTAGGATTAGGGTGAGGGTACGTTCTAACAGACGTAAATTAGGAATCATAATCCTGCCCCAAAATAAATGGAAGTCAGTAATTAATATGTGCCATTTTCCACTTCCGGGTTGCAATTTCCGTTCCAGAAATAGGCCGGGACCATAGAAGACCAGCGCCCTTGTTTCTGTCGTGTTTAGTAGTGTTCATAAAAGCTAATTAATCTGTCGAAATGTACCATCTGATAATATACAGAGTATCTTTAACAGCCTCATCTATAATAAGTTGCTTAAGAAAGCATTTTTTAAAGTTAAATTCACAAAGTGGAGTTGCCAATTATAATGATGACTGTTATATTGACAAGAAGGGTTAACACATACTCTTACACCAATTTAAAAGCAATATGCCTGTTGTCGAAAGCTGTTTTAATTTTTTTTAGGGGGGGGGGCTTATGTTTTTTAATGAATAAATTAATTGATAGATTATAGCAAGTAGAGAGATTAGATCGCTTAACAAAGGCAGAGAGGAATGAATGCTATGTTCACTAAGCCATGATTCACAGTTTTAATTTTCAATAATAATAATAATAATGATAATAATGATAACAATGATAATAATAATAATAATAATATAATGATAATGTTCTACAGAGTTATTGGTTCTGCTCAAAACTCGCATGACTTCCAAGAAGCTTTCCAATGTCCCAAGAATTCTTACATGAACCGAGCCCAGAAATGCAGCATATGGTAACCATGGCAACCGGAAAATGTTTGAGCACCTGGCTCTGTTATGGCTGACCGGACTGCCCACAACTGACATATGGCTGGAAACTATCACCACCCGAAGCACTGACACAGAAGCCTATATTTTTATTGTTTGTTTGTTTGTTTGTTTGTTTGTTTGTTTGTTTTTTCAGTCACTCTACATTGCTCGAGGTTTGACATTCTTTTTTTAAAACTAAGCATGGACCACATGTGCGTGTGTAGACATTCATTGTGCTTTATAAAGGATGAAAGAATTAGATCTTGTAAGTCTGTAGTTTGAGCGTTTGTGGTCACTCTTTCCACAAATTAACTTGTGCATTCATTCTTGTTGTTGTTGTTTTGTTGTTATTGTTGTTGTCGTTGTCATTTTGTTGTTGTTTTTGTTGTTGTTGTTGTTGTTGTTGTTGTTGTTAGTGTGCCAATTTTAAATCTATGAACCTTGTCAGAGGTTGCAAGTCCATACACCTACATTGCCGATCGCGGTATGTGTTATTTCTTAGCTTTTTTTTTTTTTTTTTTAACGGAATAGAAGTTGAATCAGCCGTGTCCACGAGTTTAAAATATTTTTCTTCTTCTTTCTAATCAGTGCATTGCAATTTGAAACTGAGTGCAGTCCAAAAGTTGGGTGGGATAGTCCGGAAAAAAATTGTACTATTTTTGCTAATATAGTTTTGTAACATGTGATATTCTATAATGAATGTTTTATCTATGAAAGGTAATTTTTTAAACAAATGATTAAGTTTTGTTTGTTGCTAAATACTCCTTTAATTTCATAGAAGTTTTCCATTCGGTATTTTAAGACTAAAACTCATGATGACACATTTTCTTCTTTCAAATCATACATAAATTCTTCATAAAAGATACAAACCTGCACATAAATAGACAACCACACATTCTTCATATAATTTGAAAGTTACCTTGTATGTATAAATAATCTACATCCTGCAATTTCTCATATCCGCGCTGATTTTGTCTCTTCGGTTGTTAAATTTGTTGTCCAGTTTGCAGTGACGGATGTACTACCAGGTAAATGATGCGATTCAAGCTTCAGGGATTTCAATCCTGGAGGAACGCTAAAAGCTATTTTTTCCCCTTTTTCATTTCTTTGCCACGCATCAGCTGTGGTACCATACTTGAATTATTTCCTTTGTCTAGATGCTATTTGTGACATGTACATGCGCGTACATTATTTAGCTCTATTTTCCATCAATTGCGGAAGGAATTTCATTTCCGTCTGATACAAAAGACGTTTATCTTATATATGGAATTGGTGAAAACTTCAACCAAATCGCTTTTTGCCACACACTGGTCTCCCAGTAACAACTCCAACTCGACTGTCTTGTAACTGTAACACCGCTTTTGTTACAGCAAAAGTCAACATGTTGGTTGTGACCTATCATGATTTTAACACTCTTTTTTTTATCAGGAATCATCCAGTATTGAATGTTTCAATCATTCCAATAGATGGAATACAGGTCAAGTATCATTTCTGTTGCATTTAATCTGTGGTGATAAAAGTCGCCCTGGGAATAAATCACTGACGGATGAGGAGAGTTTGTTGTAAGACCTTTTGGAAAAAAAACAAAACTCCTCCAAATTTTCTTTGCCTATTCATTTTTCTATTAATACAGCAACCTACCCCCCCCCCCCCCTTCCCCTCCCTTGTTTTTCCCGTCTGAAGGCATTAACGACATTGTTTGAAGTCACCTGGACACTTTAACTACGCTGAGCATAATCTGTGACGCATTTATGCTTTTCAGCGAAATGAACACTGCTTACTCAATCCATTCCTCATTGGTGCAAATTTAAAAAATGTCCAGTAACATTCTTCAGACACTGTTTGGGCAGGAGGAATCATTCCAGTTGCCTTTTCATTTCCAAAGGGTGTGTAACTATACGCCACCCAGTGTCATTGTCTAATCTCCCTAGCCTAGATTCAACCTTAGTTTTCACATATTAACAAGCCTGTTCTTCCAAGCTGTTTCGATACTGAAAAGGTTCCTACTTCAGGACGTTTTCATTTCGTCATTCAAGAAAACTTTGTGGACGATGTAATGGTTTCAAAGTCATATACTGTCCATACTGTAAGATTGTAAAGTGTCGCACTAAGTCATGTTTTTTCCTTCCCGAATGAAAAAAAAATGTAATTATTCTGAATTTAACAAACGAATGAGAGCTGGGAAAAAACATTTTCTTTATTCTGATGAAGTTTCAGTGAACATTACCTAGATATCATTCCAAATTTTTAATTACAATAATATTAATGACGAAGTGAAAGTGACTATAATTATAACCCGTCATCTTTACTACATCATGCCACTTTTGCCGCTTTACAGTTAGATGGTTTTTGCCTGATTAACAAGCATAGTTTGCAGTGATATCAAATATCATTATAAGGTTGTACATTTAAGCTTGTTGTCATCATTGAATTACAGAAATGATACTGGGTGTTTCATCTTAGATCTGCTAGATGTAATGATCATACTATTTCTGAATACTGGAACATGTTGCTGTTTCCCTGGCACAGCTAAAAACGTCATTTGTACATACTTGTATATAGGAACAAATATACCTATTCATATATTACAATCAATTTCATACCGCAATAAAATTAGGCTGTATTATTATGTAGCTGAATACACAGGCTATATCATTGTGCTTTTGATTGTTGGTTTATTAATCTTTATAGCTGTGCTTATATATTATTAAAGAACACTGTATATAATGACAGCTTCTCAGATACCATTCGACGTGAATGACAACACTTTGATGTGTACGACGAAAAGTAGTTTATGTGAAGAATAACCAGTAATTCATTTGTTAAATTTCCCTATCATTGGGCATTCCAAGCCTGTAATAATGAGCCTTTCTGACCATCAGCCAACTGACTTTGCTAATATTAAACTCCTTGTACCAGGCAAGGAAAGTAATATTACTGTGTACACTGGTTGTCTGTTGGGACCAGATAGTCGTCGACATGTGGCTGAAAGGAGTAAAGCGAACGTTACGTTTATCGGGAGCCGACAATAACGATGATTATGTATCAGCAGTGGGAGTGCATATGGCTCTGCAGCCCAAAGGCGAAAGCACACACATGTCCACAGAGTGACGGTACTGAGTTCGGGGTCCTGAGTCTTCTCTCCCTGTCGGCATCTAAGTATTGAAAAGAAGGAACAAAAATCCCGTTTCTGAAAAACTTCTGTAAAACATTAGTAACAGCAAATTCTGAAAAAATCACGTTATTGCTGAAAATGCTTTCTGTTTTCCTGATCATGATAATTTTCTAAATTGTTTTGCTCCATTTGTTTCAAATAACAGAAGCAAGAACCCTGTTTTCCCTTTTTAACAATGCCTAGGTTATATTCTTTGTACCAGCCAAAGAAAAGCAACGTTTCAAGTGTCTTTATCATGGGTAAAATAGAAATTGAAATGACGAGGAGCTGCTCCTAATCTGTGTTATGATGACGATTTCATTTTTAAAAAAATGTATGCCTTTTTTGGAAGAAATCATAAGGCGTTTTGCTTTCAACCAGACTTCAGTTTAATTTAATACATTTGATACTTTATATATATATATCACAATGTATATCACAATTTGGGAATACCTGCGCTGACATGCTGTGGGAAAATAGCCCAGAACTTTGTAAAATTCGTAGATAGATCCATATTTTTTAAGAAAGAAAAAAAAAAAAACAAGATGAAAGATAATGACGAAAGTGCTCAACTTAAACCATTAAATTTACATTGTTGTTGAAGATTTTAGTTAAATTTCTAGAAGTCGTCTAATGTTTTCAAGTTGTATTATAATCATGTTTTCTCGTCTGCTGGTTTCTTATATGTTGCCTGTTCCTTTAATCTGGATGGTATTTTAACTACATCTTTAAAAATGTTGTGTTTGTTGCTATTGTTGTTTTGTCGAAGGTCAAATATGTTGATTCTCTCTGACTTTAATGAGATGAATTTGATTATGATCATTGAAAGAAAGTTATCACCCGAGGAAGTTTTCATCTACACGTAGAGAGTCCTCGAAAATGTATATACCATGTCATATGTGCTTATTTTTCTGTGTTGATATTGTATGCTCAATTATTAGAAAATCTATTGATTCTATGTTCCTACTTACAAAATGCCATTTACAGAGAGCAAAAGAAACAAAGAAAAATAAAATAAAAAAAAATAAAAAATAAATAAATAATCAGTCAAATCTTAAAAGCTGGGGAAATATTCACAAACATACAAAAAGCCATGTCTTTTGGAGTCTCTTGCTAGCTGTTTTGTTCGTTTGTTTGTTTGTTTGTTTGTTTGTTTGTTTTCGGTGATGGTGTTATTTATATATATATATTGGTCTCTTTTCTTGTATTATTTTGTACCACTTTGCTTGTATTCATTCTGTTTTAATTTGTTTCTTTTTTATCCTCCCCCCCACTAACAGCAGATTCTTTATTGTGAACGGTTTTTACTGCCACGAATTTCAAAGATTCCAAAAAGCGATCTTTGTTGTTGTTGTTGTTGTTGTTGTTGTTGTTGTTGTTTTGTGTGTGTTTTTCTTGCTTTTTTGTTTTCAAATAAACGTTGTTATTTTGTTTAAAACCATACCAAAAACAAGAATCAAGTTGTATGTATAGTTTTATTGTAATGTTGTAAAGAATACTTGTATTGTGTATGTTCAATAAAGTTCTTTTCTTTTATAAGACATTGTTAGACTTTGTTTTGATTTTTACTTAAATGTGCAGAAGAATAAATCGATCTCTCATTCTTACAACGTAAGAACCATCTGGTCCGGATTAATGTGGTTTATTTCCTGACAAAGGTTGGACTAAAACATCTTTTAGAATATTCCAGTGTTTAACTGGCATTATTGATCTAATATCTCTTTCTTGAAAGGACAAAGGTTAATCAAAGTTTGTTCAGCTTTAAACTCTCAGCCGTCTTAAATAGAGCATAATTATTTTATGAATCTGCTCGATTTATTTCTAAACCTATCAATACCATAAAATATGGCATGAAATTTACAAATACCATACTATCAAACTCTTTACGGAAATTCCAGTTTATAAAACTTTATTACAAAATAGTTTTGTTGGTTGTGGTTAAAAGCCTACTTTTGAAGCCTTTCAACGTCATTTAACCCTCTGCCACTTACCCTCTCTTCTTTATCTGAAGAAATGAATTTTTAAAACTCAAGAATGGACCTTTCTTACTAGATCTCTTATTGCAAATTTCGGTTTCCAACATAATAGTAGGGCATCACCGAGATTTTGGATTTGTCAGAATAGTTAGACAAGAATGCTAAAAACTTTTTCCGAAGAGAAACAGACACTGCTTTTAGATAGTTTCAAATAGTGGAATTCCCCTCTACCCTTAACACTTGTGGAAAAGGCTATTTAACGATGGAAAGTTGCAAATCAACAGTTAGTTCACCGGAGTTTATATTGTACAAACAGAATCCTACAGCACCATCTTATGATAAGACGAATTACAGAGACTACACAAACAAGATACTCTTAGAAGATCCCTTGTTCAGGCGGCTCCCTAAGCAATAAAAGTGTAAATTCAGTCAGTGTTATGTTGAAATGCCTGCAACGTTAATCTGTAATCCAGAAATGACACGAGTTAGCTGTCATAAAAATAGAACATCAAAGTACTATTTCTTTTATGCTGGTTCTATTTTCTATCTAACCTCATACAGGCAACCACAATCACAAAAGTTTGAATAAGATTAGAATCGGGACACTTCACAGTTACTAATAAGAAAATACTGCAAGTTGGACTATTCAATTGGCACAGCTGCAACAGGAGAATCTTATTAAGGTAGCCAAAAGGTGGACACAACAAGTTTTTCGCACACATTAAAAATCAAAACTTGTGGTAAAAAGTGCCAAGCCCTGCCCACACATTTCAGCCCCTTTCATTATCTGCATCGATTTAAATGAACTTTCAAATGAAAGTAAACACAGTCTAGGGAAAGGAAAGTCAATGAATTGGTTCTTTCTCTTTCCTCATTTGAGGAAAGACACAAAATACATTAATGCAGGTTTTTTTTTTTCATTTTATTTTTATCTTTATAATGCTCCATAAAAGCAAAAGTAACTTTCAACCTAGACACAAAGGCTCTTTGACCTGCTGTTTACATCAAATAATATACCAATGCACTAAAACCCTACAGAATGTAGAAAAAAAAAAAAGAAAGAAAGAAAAATGCCGCTGGCTCCGTAATTTTTTTTTTTCCTTGTCTTAATCTGAAATATAAACATAATTTTAGAAGAAATGGTATATTTAAATGCATGAAGAACAAACAACAACATATCAAGCAATTGCAAAGATCGGTAATCGCAGCCAGTTTAACCACCAAATCATAAATCGAAACATTGCAAAGTTTTCAAGAAAATACAAACGACCAAAAACAACGCAGAAAATATGGCATGGACAGAATACCAACATGAATGTACACCGCAAGCCCGCAGCAGTTCGAGCCACTTTCCGTGGACTCTCGGAGATGCTATGTCCTTTCCTTTCCCCAGTCAAATCTCTCCCCTTATGTTCTGTTTTCAAACTGCAAACACCAAGGATACCGTAGAGAAGACTGTGACTGCCAGAAGTGTGAAACACTTTGTTCTAACCTTCATTTCACAAATACTTTTGTCCTTTGATTTAATAAATTTATGAAGTAAACTAGAATATAAATGAAAATGCTCTGGTTTCACTTCGACTGATGGTAATCTTTGGATCTGAATGTGGACCTCATAAACCTTATATCTTTTCCATCTATTTCATCGAGGAGTTGCGACAACAGACAATTTCTGACAATGGGATCCCTGACTTTGTACAGGTTCTCTGAAAAGTCACAATTTACTGCAGCAAAATTCTGAGTCAAATGTTCCAAAAATTATAGGGTGTA
>JBCEWB010119784.1:0-11541 GCA_039654565.1 Peronia peronii | reverse complement strand
CCCCCCCACCTCTCGGCAGCAATTTTTGTTCCTCCCAATCTGTCTGACTGGCCATCCTCATCATAACATACAGTCGTGAAAACAAAACAAAACAAATGACGAGAAAATTACCGGAGTAACAGTGCTCATCCTACAGTTCCTTAGTTTTTATTCTAAGCTTAGATATTTATATTATTTGCCACAACTGTGATTGAATATTTAATTATTTTACATTTTATAACTTGCCAAGAACCTGGCCGTGGAATATAGGTTTATGATGTTGTATCTAATCATGAAAACTCTGAGCTAATGGATCAGCACAAAATTTTATAAGTAATAGGAATGTTGTCATTCATGAGACTTTGATTATTGTTATAAGTTATATTTTAAAACTTTTTTTTGTAGTTACTTCTACATTTTTTTGCATATCAAGTCCTGTGTTTTAATTTCAAAAGGGCTTCACATAATACGTACCATATACATTGGATATGCTGATTTGCATGTGATTCCCAAGCATTGTTGATTTTTTAATGGTGGAGTTACGGTTGCCAAAAAATTTGAAACCACTTGTGTCTTTTACACACAAAATGCATTGAATCCTGTAGATGATATTTAGATCATTGCACTTTGCAGTGTGCCATGGAAATAGACAAAAATCTTGAGCTGTTTCTTCATCATTTAGCTGCCTGTTTTTGCTTGCAATGAAAGTGATATGGTGCTCTAGTAGCTATTAGATTATTACAAAGAATTGAAAGCTTAAGATCTCTACATTTAATCTCATCGTAGTCATAGTGGGTGTTTATTATAATTGTAATATTCATCTGTCATTTAAATACAGAGCTTCATTTTACGAAAAATGTCTTAAACTTTAGACGACTGTCCACCGGCAACTAATCAAATACATCAAAAAAGTTCAAAAACAATACGAAGAATTTAGAATTGAGATAATAAAGTTAAACTGATCTCGCTGGCCAAATTTTCGAGCCCGCTTGGCCCTTCGTCGGGGCAATACGCTTCATGATTCGTTAAAAATGTAGCCTACTCATTTCGTCTTTTACGATCACCTGGCATGAATTGTAAAACTACAATCACCCGCGATTTACATTTGAAGAAACAAAATACATTTATTTCGAATGTAGTGACAGTGTAGTGTTATTTATTTATGCAAAATAAATTACTTAATCAACGCATAGCTGACCATGGATGAATCACAATTTGTAGGTATTTAAACATAAACTTTTCTGTTTTGAATATAGAAACGTTCGTCAGATCGGCTTTCTTATTTATTTATTTAAATGTATTTATTTATTTAAAGTCTAAAGCAACAGAACAGTATTGTACCAGGAAGGGATATGTGACTAGAATCTAGATCTATATGAAGGCTGAAAGAGGAATTGAACTGCCATCTGATTTTGCCAAACATTAAACGTTTTAGTTCTGAAAAAGATCTTTGTCACATGCTTTACAAGCCCAGGCATAGTAGCTAACGCTGCAACTGCAAATATTGGAGAGCTTTGCATACATCACTAATATCGAGGTAAATCGAAAATAGATCTAGATCTATATTATGTGGGTTTTTGTAGATAATACATCTTTGTTTTTGAAATCTAATTAAATTATTACGAGAAATGGCAGTTTCATTCACGGTTTCGTGGGCAAGTAAGTTGTAAAGGCCTGTGTTTAATTTTCTTTTCTTTTTTTTTAAATTTGCTAGTTATTTGTTGCCATAGATATTATATTCTGCATCATATTGTTTTAATAAATCATATTTTATCATTGTATTCTGCACAATGATTCTTCAGACAGGGCAGGTACCAACAAGCTGGTAGGAAAACTACAATGTTTAAAATGCAGCTACTATTTGGCACACTGGTTTTGCTTTTCCTAATCCGACCAGGTATGTGCAACCAAAAGTTTATTATTGATCTGTGAATAAATCAAGTATCTTAAGTCACAAAATATAATATATTATATATATATATGTATAAATTTCAGTTCTCCTGGGTCATATTAATAACAAGCATAGATATATCTAATAGATCCCAGAACAGAGAAACCTCATGACATACACAAAGAGAAATTGACCATTGACATTTTCTCATCAAGTGCAAATGAACAGGAAAAATATGCTGTTCTTCTGATAGTACACACTGAAACCGTTACAGATGACAGTAGTGAACTGTATGAAGATAACAGTTCTATATAATTTTTTCAAATATATATGATATGTTTTCCACAATTCCAGGTCAACAGAATGTACAAACATCGGGCAAACTGTTTGTGTGCTATTACGCATCCGTGTCATATTTTCCTGTTGTCAAAGTCCCAGCAAATCTTTGCACACATATCATCTATGCTTTTGCTCAGGCAACTCCAGATGGTATAAAGCCTATGTCATCAAGTGATGTACACAATTACAGGTAATATCTGTTGGTATTTAGCTAGAGGTAATATTGTTTGTGCAAAAATCTCTTTTAAAAGTTGGCAAGTAAAAAATTAAATAATACAATATTTACAATATAAAAAACAGGCCATCTAGAGCCTTTAGAAGGCAAAGACAAGATTTATGTAATACCACTTACTCTTCTATTTTTTAAATATGAAATTTTGAATGAGTTTATAATTTTCATGCATACAGTTGCGCTTTTACACTAAGATAATAATTGTGAGAATTATTTCCGCATCCACGATTCCAGATTTAGTGTGATAATAGACAACCAAACAGAATTCTTCATTTCATAATGTCTATTAGAAGAAAAAGAAAGTAGGTTGAAACAGTTCACAATAAACATCATAGTAGCAAGATTTCTGTTCATTATTTATTCTCCAGTGCCAGAGGAACTTACAGTTATTTGCTAAACTTACTCTTACCTAGTTTCTCAGAATGTTTCAGCCTAGCTTAAATGTTAGGTTTATCATCATGCCTGAACTTTATCAGCTACTGTTTCTTGTCTTCATCAGTGCTGAGATACCACTGAAGAAACAGAAAACACTGCTTGACAAACCACTGCATTTTGCTGCATTGCGAGATCTGACAGTTCACCATATTTTGGCAGATAGAAGGAGATCATAGACTAGGTCAATCATCTGGGGTTAAGGTTAAATTCATACATAATAGCTAAATGTGATGGATTGTGAAGTCATTTCCATACATTCTGTTTATTTCTAGAACATTGATTCAACTGAAGAAAAAGAATCCTGATTTGAAGATTCTCCTGTCTCTTCAAAAGGGCTTTCCATCTGTTGTTTCCAGTGATACAGCTGCAATGAAACGGTAATAGATTTCACTTTTTGAAGACTTTCATTCATGGTTTAGTATGTCAAAAAAAAAAAAGAAAGTAACTAGTAAATCTGTAATATCAGTAAGCTGAGAGATACAATAGGTCAAAGTATTTTAGCTCAAGGAAGGAATATAATAACTTCGATGAGACCACACTGTGATGTTGATTTAAAGCAATGATTTTCAACTTGTGGTCCATGGGCTTTATGAGTGGTCTACAGGGCATCCACTATATGATATATATTTGGTAACAAACTGGAAATGAGTGTACATACATGTAATTCAAAATCATATGTTTCTATTGCTACAATAGTGAAAATTCTCTTCCACAATAAGCCACTTTTGTAATGTGTTGCAAGACCAGTCAGTATTGAAAAACATAGGAGTTGTTGCGAATCTTCCTTTGCTTTTAATATTCTTCATTCAGAAATGAAATGGTTCACAAAATTTTTGTTTATTTATTTGGTGGTCTGTGGCCCGAAACGAGTTGATTTAAATAGGATAGAGAAAAACTATGAGCATGACATTGTGAAACTGAATTTTATTGCAGACTTGTTATTTAGTCAAACGTTTTTTGTTTCTTGTGTTTTTTTTTTTTTTAATGCACAATTTAATGTTGTTACTATTGTGTCCATTTATCAAACTGATGGCTTTGTTTCTCTTCTTTCCCATCAAATCCATAATAAATACCATTAGAAAATGTGAAAGTAGTCTTATCCTGGCTTTTCAAGGATGGCAGAAAAAGTAAAAATAAAATGAAGCCATTCATATTCTAAATCAATGGATCAATCAAAAGAGTAAATTGATTTGACATGAACAATAATAAGTACTACATCAAGTGGTTGAATGAAAATTAGTTAATTCTCTCATTTGAGAATAAAAAAGATGAATGCTCGAAATTCATAAATGGAAAGCAAAAAAACATGATTCTGCTAAATGAAATTTGTGATTATATATCCTGAATATATGTTTGTATAGAGGGAAGTTGGATTTTTGCCATGGCATATCAACTTGATTTCAGCTGTGTCATGTGATTAGTTAGTATATCTTCTGTTCCCTGATTTCGTGATGTGCCATACCCTAAACCCCTATATAAAATATCTTTAGTATAGTCCAAGCTATGCCTCAGATAATTTGAAAAAAGGATTATTGTGGCTGAGTGCTTAGACATGTGCTACTTGGCAAAAAACTCACTTCATGGACATAACAAGTTTGAATCTCGGATCCTACCGTTGGGGATGGTAAGGATTTGAATATAAAAACCTGCATTTTTTGAGTGACTCAACAATCCTCTGGCTTCTTGGCTAGGAAAGCCCAACTCTAGCCTTCTCAGATAGAGCAAATATATTTTGGAGGTCCCATGTGTAAGTTACATGCATTAAAGAACTCTTGGCAGTTAAAAATTAGATGAGGGAGTAGGAGGAGACGATGGTATCCAGGCAAAATTTCTGAATTCCAAATTCTACCCATAATATAATGATTATTCTCAGCAAAAATAGGACAGCGACTTGAAGCCAAGATAATCCTGCTTTCTTGAGATATAAAGGCTACATACTTAAATTAAAAGACAGGTTTGAACACTACTTTGTCAATGCAGTTTATTCAGTTCTATTTGTTTTTCACATTCTGCTACGTCTGTTTTTTCTGAATTTACTTTTTACTTTGACTTTTCACCAGTTTTGCAACTGAGGCTGTGAAATTTTTAGCTAGCTATGGCTTTGATGGACTGGACCTTGATTGGGAATTTCCCAAAGCAACAGACAAGAAAAACTTTGCCCAGTTCATTGAGGTATAACACTGAAACAAAAACTATTCATGTTTTTCTGTCTAAAAATGATCAGAATTTACTTTTGCCATGCAGCCAACTATTTTCATAATAACTGATCTTCTTATAAATCAGATTTGAACCAACACTTTCCATGAAACATTCCTATTTTTTGTTTTTTTTGGCTTTTGCTACTGTTTTTTTGTTTTTTTTCAGAGACTGCTTTATAGACCTTACTGTTTCTCTTGCAGAAATACTTCCTGTTTGTGATATTGTTGTCTTGTTCCCTGCTCGTTGCTTTGTTATACTTTGTTGAACAACAGAGAAGACATCATGACGAAAAAATGGAGGAGAGAATGATTTCATTTTTTTTTTCTGTATTGCCAACAATAAATAATTTATTTAAATGTGCTAAGTGAGATAGTCAGTTGTGTTTTTTTTATAATAATCTACATATTGTGCGAAGAACTCAGACTCTATCAAAATGTTTTTTCTTTTTTTAATAATTTATGTAGATTCTTCAGACACAGACTAGCAGGGCTCATCTGTCTTTGTCAGCAGCTTTGCCTCACAATCCAAATACTTTCAAAGGTTTTGATGCAGAATGCCTTGCAAAGTGAGTGGCACAATGTTATTTTTTGTCTGCCTCTGCGCTTTATTCTTTCAGTGGTCCTTTGTCGGATTGTCCTAGTCAGTGCGTCGGATCTTATGATGTGCCCATTCTTGTTTAGCTTGCACCTTTTTACATGTACTAATCATGAAAATAATGGACTTCTGTGATAAAATGAAATAAATCCGACTGGCTCTTCTTAAAGAGTGGATTTTCCACAAGCTGCATTCATAAACAGTCAAACAGTAAGGAACAGACCACATCTTTTAATCAAATTAGCATGCTGTCAAAATCTATGACCCTTGTAACATTATACAGGAGCATCAAAGTGCATTTTAGATAAGATCATAGCTGACCAGCAATCCCAATCATTCTTGGAAGTTCAGAAGATGAAAATGCATGGTAATGTTTATCTTTTGTATGGGAAATTTCAAATATCAGTCCTAGAATAGTTTAGAAAATAATATTTTATTTTGATCATAGTTATTACCCTCATTCTCAGGTACCTAGATTTCATGATGCCCATGACCTATAATTTTCACCGCTACATTGAAGACATAGACAACATTACAGGATATAATAGTCCTCTGTACGCACCCAAGGGTGAGAGCAAATTCTTTTCTACAGTAAGTTGCACCTTCAGTTTGCCAATGCAAGATCTAACTGATTGAGTGAATGTTTTCAGCTGGATTATGTACGAAATAGAAAATGGACATTGTCAATAGAAATCCAGGCATTTGCGCTGTAAAAGTTACCAAAAAGTTACATGCATGAAAAACTGCAGACAATTGTTTCTCATGCTGAAATGTTTGTGAAGTGGAAATGGACAATTGACAGCTTTGTGAATAAAAATTGAAGCACTTAAGCTGTGAAAGCAAAGAAACTGTTAAATACACAGAAACAACGGAAGACCCAACTTTTTATTAGTTGAAATTTTCTAGTTATATATCTTACTGTAGGTTCAAACTGCGGTTGAAAGTTTAACTCTAGAAGTCTCACAGAAACACCTGGAGTGCCAATATTTCAACATATTATTTATTCACTTTCAAAACATGACACTTTGGGTCTAATGGCAAATTAATACATGAGTCTAGTTATTGTATTGCATTTTATAGGGAAAGTCATCCAACTAAAAAGTTTTTCTTAAACAAACTGTTGAGCAGGTTAGCTTGATGACACGTGTAGGGATAGATCTGTTTAAGCATTTTATTTATGTAAAGCCACACTATACACAATTTTCACAGCAAACTTTCCATGAAATTGTTTGTAGAAGTTGTCGGAAAAGGACTAACTACATGCTATTATTTCAACTGAATATTTCCAGAACTTCCTTGATCTGGCCCATATTGACAAGCAAAAGAAAAAAATAATTAAATATTTCTGTCTTGTCCGGAAAAAACAAAATTATGGATGCAAAGAGTTCATCTTTATTCTTTCAGAGTGAAACCATTGATTACTATCTCACAAGTGGTATTCCAAGCAATAAGCTCCTGATGGGAATTCCAGTCTACGGTCGCTCATGGACACTTGCTGATGCTTCCAATCATGGCTTGCATGCTCCAGCTACAGGAAGAGGGGACCCTGGCCCAAAGCGACATCTGAGAGGCCTATACATGTATCCTGATGTATATATATTTTGAGTTGGTAGTTTTAGTTTTATAATGGCATATAATAAGCCTGATGTCAGTTGTACCCTGTGATTTGTTTGTTTATTTTTTGTTAAATAATTTCATGATGTACCATATCATGACTCTTTATTTTCAAAAGAAGAATACATTCTATTACATGAGAGCTGTTTTGTCTTTGTAGACATGGAGTTTTATTCATTCCTGCTTGTAAAACTTTGTGCATGCAGTGAGTTCCAGATAAAGAAACTTTAATGTAATTGACAGATTTAAAGGGAAAACAATGAAAAATTAATAAATGCAAATATGCAATCCTGCAAGGTGCATGAGATGAAAAATAAGACAACACAATAGAAATCAAAGCTCATATACAGCTGTATGTCAGTCTAGAAAATTAATATTGTAAAGGAATTAGAGCTTTACTGGTATTATCCCATCAAAAGACTTTTTGCTGGTTGGAGCTGATCACACCTACTAAGGGTTATCAAATGATCACTGCTGCAGAAGTATCAAATATAATAATTGCAGTTGAATTGTTTACTAATGAATCTTCGCCTCTTCACAGCTTGTAGATTCACATCTCAAATAAATACATGTATTTTTTATAAGCTAATTCTCCAAAGAAAATAATTTTTCTTTGGTCACTGTCAGATACCACAACTGTCTTTATTGTTAATAAAAAGCAACAGAACACCAAAATGAAACTTAAGAGATTTGAGATAGGCACAGAGTCAGGACACAAAGAGGAGAGTAACACTAGAAAGAGATTGAGAAACCAACTTTCTGTTGATGGAGAACTTTATTTTACAACGGGAACAATAGTTTTTGTTTGTTTTTGTGGGTTTTGGCAGTGACTTGTCCATTTTTTTCTCACTGCATCGCAGTGTATTGTGTTGTGTATAACTGTCAACTTTTAGGTTTGTTTGTCAAGCTTGGTGCTTAGCCATGCATTCAAAAATCTGCCTAGAACTGGAAGTGAAAGCAGTCCTTAGTAATTGTGATTTGTATGTGACATTAACAGATACTAGAGATCATTTTATTTCATGCATATATTTTTTTAGGTCTGTGTTGCTGAATCTCTAGGAGCAAAGTATGTCTATGATGATCAAAATGGAGCAGCTTATTTGTACTGGCAGAAAACATGGGTTGCATATGATGGAAAACACACACTTAATATTAAGGTAAATTGCAGTTATTTGTTTCAATAGTTATTTCTGTGAATGCATATCATTATGAACATATATTCCATAACTCCATAGTAATGAGTTCTCAATGATATGCTGTCATTTCCTAAATAGTAAATACAGCATCATGAATCTGGAACTGAAAAAAATGGCAGTTATTGATACAAACACTAACAAAATCATACTATTAAAAAATTGGGAATTGTCACTTGTAGTAATAATAATAATAGAGAGTATTTATATAGCGCTTATCCCCGTAAATACAGGCTCTAAGAGCTTTTACAATCTATTATTACCCCGACAAACCTAAAGAAGACACTCATGAACGTTCTCAGCTGGGAAGTATACAAGGCGGCTGCCTGTTAGGCGCTCAAATCTTTATCAATCTAACAATATCAGTCACTGTCTATAGTCGGGTACACATTTAAACCTGGGTCGAGTCAGGAAATTTGTACAAGGAAAAAGATTTTGCTTTGATACCATCTTTTCTGGAACAATTCCAAGGGTAGTCTAGAGCAGCTGCACTTCTGTTCAGTGTAAGTATTTTACATTTTTCTCTAGTAAATTGTTCGTTATTGTCTATACTTTTTATTTCTCAGACAAAATGATATGCTGGTAAATTTTATTGTATTCTCAGTTGCCATGGATGAAGCAACAGAATCTCGGCGGTGTAGGAGTGTGGGCTATGCATTTGGATGACACGGATGGCGTGTGTGGATCAGGCTTTTTGCCTTTTCTCAATGCTATAAAATCTCAGCTCTAGCCTGTTGAGATTAGGGATATACATTTTTAGTTGAGATTATGGAATTTCATTTTGGTGGCAGATCTGTACCTTAAAAGGTGCCTTGCCTTGTAAACAGCGTACCAGGGCCAGTACTACCGAGCAGTCCATTGATAATCGAGCATCCTGGCAGATCCTACAGTACAAGTATGTGTGTAAATGTACTACACATGTACATGTATTACAAAGTGTGTAGGTTACACTAGTATAACAGAGTGTTGCACCTGTGTTATGATGTTGGTTCTCGCACCGTGACGGGATGGGCCAGATTCTACATCATGCTAGTTTTCTATTTTTGCTTGCAGTCGACTCGCTTATACAGACACTCTCACAGACTATGTGGTGGCTTCCTTTAACTGTTTTCAGAGCTAAAACTTCATTAATAGCCCTTTTCAGTGCTAAAACTTACTCAACAGCCCTTTTTAGGACTAATGCATTAATAGCTCTTTTGAGGGCTAAAACGTACTCATCAACAGTTCTTTTCAGGGCTAAAACTAACACCATTCTACCTCTACTTTTCTTTACATTACTTTTGCATTCAAAATATGTATATATATATGTATATGTAAATTTTGTGCCTTTTTTTTTAAATCTCTCTTCGCAGTTGATGACTGTTTTTATCCCTTTTTTTTGTTTTATATATTTAAAAAAAAAAATTTTTGTTGTCCTATTTTATGACAGTCAAATATATTTACATGTATGTGTCATGGGATGTACTACATCAAGTGGTTGAATGAAAAATGTAGCTATCTTTGTGAAACCATTTAAAAGACATATATGTTGAGCATGTGAGAGTATTTAGCAAAGTAAACATCTTTGTCACTCTATCTCACAAAATGTGCCTATGCATTCGTACGACCTGACAAGACGTGATTGATCCTTTAATTATCTAGTTCAAAATCTGCCTTACTTTGAGTCCTTATCTCTGGCACACACATGTTTCGTTAATCATTCAAGGGGAAATAAAGATATCAAGGACAAAGAAGGAACAAAACAAAATGGAATCATTGATACCAGATATTGTTTCATAACTGCAGCAGTCAAACTTTGTCATTTGAATCTATTAAGTGCTCTAATCATTTTTTTAACAGATTGTGTTTGTTTGTTTGTGTTGGGGTTTAACGGCACATCAGCATGACAACAGCTATATTGTGCCTAATATGGTGGGTACATTTACACGGTAAAAGGTTGATCAAAGTATATATAGATAAAATGTAATGCTGAATGGACAATGCATTTCTGAGGTATAAAAGGATATCAAAATGTGTATATAAATTTGGATAATCAAATATTGTATGGCAAAACTAAAAAGATGGATGTAAGCACAATTTTGCGGCGTCCCGTGAGGATTGTCACATGCTTATCAAGTTATGTGTTACGTAGTGATGTTACAATTTGTTGTACAGGTCAAGCTGGCATAAAAGATAGCTACTGAAAAGGACATACTCTGACTAAAAGAAACATTCTTCCCTCTAAAAACATGTGTATTGTGTATAACCATGTCAATTACCATATTAAATTTAACAAATATTAACTCTTTTTTGATATATAAGCGATCTATCAACATACTGTGATACTTAAAGGACATATACCTATTTATTGGCAGCTCTGCCCTACCTCAAATTTTGTGTTTCAATGTTTGGGACTCCTACTTGAAATGTTCTTGTTAGAGAATTCTGTTTTGCTTACATTCTATCATTGCCCATTCAATTTCTTGTCATTTGATATGCAATATGCAAGGCTTATGCTAATACTTCATGATCAAAACAATTTTGTGTCTGTTACCCCCTACAGTTAACTCTGACCTCCAAAATGCTCAGATCTGGAAAGAGTTCAAATGCATTATTACACAGTAAGAATAGTGTAAGAATAGTGAGGACATAAATGAAAAGTACCTGTGCAATCAGTTGCTTGATTCCACCAAAATATTTCTGACATGGCAGCACATGATGTGGGAAGTATTGCTTATTTAACAGCAACTCTGTATGTAACATAACAATATGGTTTAGTGCAGTGTATTGTAATTCAATTTTATGTGAGAGTATGGGCACTAGTTTTTTGCTTCTTCTTTATATGCCAGGCATTTGCCTCCCTCACTGATGTAAATCTGGAATCCTATGACAAAAATTGGAATCCTATGCCAACCCTTTCCCCCGGATGGACGATCGCATATGAAACCGAGTACTCCCTCCGCTCTTCTGGACGGAGACTCTAGACTCTGCCGACATGGAAATCCGCTGGGGGACGAGATTGCAATATCTTCTTCGGCGAAGCCGAGTAGTGTGGGGTGTTTGGGGGGGGGGGGGGGGGGGGGGGG
>JBCEWB010119773.1:0-11542 GCA_039654565.1 Peronia peronii | reverse complement strand
ATGGATGGATGGATGGATGGATGGATGGATGGATGGATGGATGGATGGACGGACGGATGGATGGATGGATGATGGATAGATAGAGGATGGATGGATGATGATGGATGGATAGGTGGATGGATGGATGATGGATGGATAGATGAATGGATGGATGGGTGGATGGATGAGTGGATGGATGGATGGATGGATGGATGGATGGATGGATGGATGGATGGACATAGAAAGAGATTGATGAACAGATGGAAACTGGAAGGATGTTGAGGCTGAAGGACATGTGGATAGATGGATCGTCAGAACACGTTGAGAAGGCCGAGTTAACCAGATAGACGAATGAGCATATCGCAGTCAAAGAAAATGAAGAAACTCATTTCAGGATCACTTTAGTTCATGTGGTGAAGTATTCAAACAGAACAGCACAATGTGAGGAAACAGTATGAATCAAACTCTAAAGCTCATATACAGGGAGAGTCAGAAGAAACCGGGCAATTAGGACATTATTAGTCCAAATGATAAAATTTATTGATATTTAGGTAATAGATTATTCAATCAAAAGTACATGAAACAAAAGCTTTGGCTTTGGCTAACAATATCCCGTTATCAAGTAATCGATCGATAGAGACTCAAAAAATAGTCGTGCGTTAACTAATAATAAGCATTGCATTGACTGCCCTGTTACTTTGCCTCACCCTGTATATTGCTTTCTACCGCAGGAGCCTGAACTACGGTGGTATCGGGATGGTGATTGGCCACGAAATCACTCATGGCTTTGACGACCGAGGTCGGCAGTATGACAAGAACGGCATCCTAGTACAGTGGTGGGATGATGAAGTCATCAAACGGTTCAAGGTAAGGAACTTCATCAGGCTGACAGACCACGACAGTGAAGCAGTTGCAGGCAAAATGCATCCTTCAAATAAAACTTCACCCGATAGATAACACTATCATGAAGTGCTCGAAGGCGGTAGAATATTCTACTGAAAGATTATTCTCAGCGAGTGATAGTAAACAATAGATGCTATAACCACGTTAGCTTAGATATTACTTATACCAGGGGTATACTTATACCAGCTTTTTGTAAAGAGAGTCAGATTTAATGGAAATATCTGGGGGCCGATCATTCAGTCTGACATTCTTTGAATAATTAACATTCAAAACACATGATCTATTTAATGGAATTCTTGTTGCAAATGACATACTTTTGATTTCTTCACATAGAACACAAATAAATCTAAACAAGCTTTTACCAGAATCACTCTACGTAAAATGATAAAAAGGCTGACTGGAAAACCTTGATTTGATCACGGACTTGATCCCGGGCCGGACTTTGGACATGCTTGACCTATACAATGAGGCCAGCAGAACGACTATTACAATGTGGCACTTAAACATAAAATGCGCTAACATAATGAGTAGAAAATATCAGCATAACGTGTCATAAGAGTGTAAAAGTCTTCTGCAAGACCATTTTTTATTAACCCTATTAACCCTTAGGTGTAGGATCTAAGCTCAGATATTATCGCTAATGCAGAGAGACTGAAAAGAACATTCTCTAAAAGACAAAATATTCCAGTAAATTAAAAGAACTCTCAATGAGACAAAATAAGAGTAGGCTGTTCATTCTGACTGACTTTTTGTGTGTTCAGGAGAGAGCCCAGTGTATCATAGACCAGTACAGTAACTATACGGTGCCCGAAGTTAACATGAAAGTGAACGGTATCCAGACACAAGGGGAGAACATTGCAGACAACGGCGGCATCAAGGAGGCGTACAGAGTGAGTGAAGACATCTGTGCCCTACTGCACTTGTCTAACCATCAACCATTCCATGCTCTTGGTAGTGGTGATGGTGGTGGTGGTCGTGGTGATATTGTGGTTGTTTTTGTTCTTGTTGTTGTTGTTGTTGTTGTGTCGTTGTTATCGTTGGTGATGGAAGGATCGGGAGGGTTGTGTTATTCTTGTTGTTTACGTTTTTGTTTTTGTTATTGTTTTTGTCAGATAGAACTACTTTGAAAACTTCTTGAGCCTGTTATGTTCTAAAGCTCTTTGTGATATGTTAGTCTTTAAGTACATCTGTATGGATGCATAGTACTTTATTATACTTCCCATTAACTGTGCAAGAAATCTCTTTTTGAGGATAAATGAAACTGAAATTCTCTTATAAAACAAATCATATTTTCTTGAATTTTTATTTTGTCACTTTTTATGTGGGGTTGATGTAAAGTTCAAGACAGAATCAGAATTCTGCTTTGTGAAATAAACTGTGAAGAGTATGAAATAACAGGATCGGTGATAAATGCTTTAAATTACTGTCTTTTTTACGAGACGTTGAGATTTTTTGTGGATTTTGTCTTGCTTAGGCCTACAAGAAATACATCGATCATCATGACCACTCAGAGCCCAGACTGCCAGGCTTGCTACAGTTCACCAGTGACCAGCTCTTCTTTATCAACTTTGCGCAGGTAAGATACACGTAGGTGGAGAAAGAGGGAGGGGGGGTCAGTGTTGACCCTGGTTGTTGTTCTGTCCGTCCTACCTGTCCACCCGACTGGAGCAGTATCGCCTGTGGCTGTACAGACCCACACGAGAATGGCAGTCATAAAGGTGGCACTTGTGGGTCGTTGATCTGTGGAGGTACACAATCTGTTCCTCATTCTCAGCGTATGATTTCATAATGTCAAATGCAAAATGTTTCCAATACAATATTGTTGGCGTTGTTAACTTCGAAAGGATAAATCACAGCCAGCGCTGCAAGGCTGAGCTGAGTACCATGGGCATAATGTATTACTTTTCATACTTTAAGATTCCCGATTTAACAGTTTATTGAATTGGCGAACAACTTAATTGTGATGTTTATCCAAGAAAAATGTTATTCAAATATTTTCTCATTAATCCTTGAAGTAAATCACGTTTAGGAGACAATTTTGTTTTCTTTTAAATTTGATGGAATAAATTATTATAAATGCTGAAAGTTGTAACATGTTGTTGTTGTCCGTATTATGACAGGTATGGTGTGGTGTGATGAGGCCTGAGGCAGCCATCAACAGAATTAAAACTGGAGTCCACAGTCCAGGAAGATTCAGGTAAATTATAGATGAAAAGCTTTCTTTGAGACAAGGTATTCTGATAACGTCTAGATGGAGAGCTGTTTATGAGACACGGTATTCAATCTAGATGAAAAGCTATTCATGAGATAAGGTAGTTATGTCGAATCTTGAAGAACTCTCTCTCTTCTCTCCTCTCTCTCTCTCTCTCTCTCTCTCTCTCTCTCTCTCTCTCTCTCTAAGAGATACAATATCTAGTAAATTTTAGAACGACAACAATGCATGCGGGTAAATTCTGGAAGGAAGACTATCTATAAGACAAGCTCTCCAAGTAATTTATGGAATGAAAACTCCCACTGAGACAAGACTACATAGTCAATATTGGAAGTACATACAGTGGATTGTTAGCTGAGAACACGCCGTGTCTCATGCATGATCATGTTGCATTGTTTGTATGATCAAACTGCAACAACTTGGAAAGCTCTTTACATTACAATCGACGACACCAATCTATTCACGCCATATAAAAATACACAGGACATACTAACTACACATTAATAGATTAAGATACAACATAGGTTTGAAATCAAGTCCCAAGTACATCACGTTTCTTATTTTGCTTATCATTCATTTAAAACATCGCTTTAAGTGGTTTAAAGACAGCAGTTTTAATTCGTTACAAATTTTGACCGATGTTAACGTAGGAATAAATCAGTGTTGTCCATGTGTTCATGAAATCAAGACCCAAACAATCAGTGTATCCACTTACTTATTATGACTCTAAGAAAAAAAAAAAAAAACCAACAAATCTTGAAACATTCTTTGACATAAAATTTACTGAGAAAAAAAATATTTTAAAAGAACGATAGCTATGGATCTCTTGGAGAGGATGTTTGGCTTATGACATAAGGAAGAGCGGTTACTCAATGAATGAAGTCAAATGGATTTTTGTGTTTGACGAAATCTCTTATTTCCCTTTACAAGACACAGATTTACCGAGAGGGGGGGGGGGACTGTTGAATAAGACCAATAAAGAATGATTGCTCTCTTTGCTCGAAATGTATTTCATGAAATATTCTGAAACATTGATGTTGTAGGCCTAGAGAAAATGTTATCCTCTTGGCGCAATATTTTTTTTCTATGATTAATATTTCACGTAAAATGAGCTCAGTTCTCTGTTGCTCTATCTCCATTTTTGGCATTTTGAGAAAATTGATGTTTTATGTTTAACAACGGTTTTTGCACACAGGGAGAAAGGACAAATTGATTTTTAAAATGTACCTGTTTGGGCATGTGATCAGTGAAATAATTACATTTTGTGTTAGATTTACTATCCCTCTTTGGTATGACATATATATCTCCAAATAGCTCAAAAGTGGAGATAGGGCAACAAAGAACCGAGCTCGCGATAAGAAAAATGTGTGAGTGTGTGTGTGTGTGTTTTTTTTTAATACTGTTTGTTCAACACTCCTTATGGTAGACAGAGGGCAGCAATAAAGATGGTAAAAAAAAAATCTCCAATGTCTCCTACTAGGGTTGTTGAGTTGAAGTCTACGTTCTCTGGTCCGTGGTATGTGGTATGTGGTACCATGGAGTGGATGATCGAGTAATGATGAAGATGCTGAAGGAAAGTTTGAAGAGGAAATAAAAGTGACTCGAAGAAATTTTTAGCATTTGGTAAAACTCAGGGCCGTCTTAACAGCGCAGACCTCATGGACACTTATTCTGGGGCCCACGAGCATAGGGACCCCATGCTAATCTGTGTATAATAATAATAATAATAATAATAATAATAATAACCTTTTCCATGCGAAGCACTGATAGAATGTGAAGGTAGGTCCGATTATCTATCTTGTATCATAGGTGGGACGATACAAAAACCCAGTATTTAGAAGCACCTGTTGGTGTCAAAATGTGTCTCAAAAGAGTGCACATTCTGACCTAGAACCTTAGACGACCGATACAAAAACTTAGATATTTTAGCTTTTATGGAATTTGATACCGGAAGGGTTAATTTTATCGATCATTTGTCATTTACATTTTATTTCCTGTGAGTAGTTGATGTCGTAAGGGCATTTGTACACTGCTTTGTCCGGAGGGGGCGGGGGACAAAATGTTGTTGAGATATCCTGGTGAAATTCACTCATCTTCAGCAAATTTATTACTTATTAACATTAAAATTTGTTTATTTGTATTGACCCATCAAGTTACACAAATTGGCTATCCTTGCCTTGATATGAAAGCTATCTATATAACATGATGAGGAAAAAACTAAAACCGAAAGAAAATAATCTTTTTCCTTTTCATTTCTGTTATCCAGCGTTATAAATTTCGTGCTGTAGTAAAAAATGGGAACAAGGAGTCGGTTTAATTTTCTTTTGTCTCAGGGTCAGTCAGAATGAACCATAAGTCGCTAGACATGAAAAGAGAAATCTGGAATTGAATGTGATGAAAAAGGCCTGGTGTTGGGGTCTGTTGTTGTTGTTGTTGTTGTTGTTGTTGTTGTTGTTGTTGTTGTTGTTGTTGTTGTTGTTGTTGTTGTTTTATTGCAGGAATTGAAAGAACATTCATCTATGAATAAGAAAGTATTGCTCTTATGAGCAGATTACAAGTATATCAGATACTGTGAGATGAATATTATTTTATATATATATATATGTATGTACTTAACTGTTTACTTTTGCCATTTCTCCTGATTTTAGTCGGTATCGAGGATTTAACCGCTGTCTCTTCAATTTGCAATGCCTTTGCCTACAGCTCAACATCTTTTTTTCTTGCTACTTCATGAAAATATATGACTTTATGTGAACTTTTATAACTCAGTTTTGTGGAATGTGGACGACGACTCATTTTGACTGGCCGTGAGACACATATTATACTTACCTGTATTTCCTTTTGCCTATTTCAGAGTTATAGGAACTCTGCAAAATTTCGAAGCTTTCTCGGAGGCCTTCAACTGCCCTGCTAATTCTTACATGAACAAGAGGCAGAAATGCACGGTCTGGTGATGACCATTGAACACTCCCTGTCATTTGTTTCTGTTACTGGCCATGACCTTTCAGCCTATGGCATGAACAGATGGCTCCTGGAAAGGTCATTTGACCTTGTGACAGGAGGAATGAGAGATCTTGTAGGGATCAAGACTACACTTCAAGCCTGGAGTTGACAGTTGATACCCGTTTCAGTGACGCTAATATTGGTGATGAAATTGGGTATTCCTCTTTGTTGGAAAATGGCGAAGTGGCAAAATGCACTGTAAACTTTCAAAGCGTGCAAAATGTGCTCTTGATTACGAATCCTTTAACAATGCCAGTGGTGTAGGGCATAGGGCGTAGACAAGTCCTACCGACTGATGGTTCTGTAGTGGAATGGTTTGACAGATAACTTACATAGAACTCCATGTCAAACCACAGTTTCCAGCTGCTTCACCGATGGCAAATGTGTGATCTGAAGAATTCGATTTGAAGCAGGGAGGGGAGAGACACCTATTTGTTCGCTGTCTGAAAAAAAAAAACATTTATTTGGTATCGATTTTCACAAGACTATCGAGGCAGCCAGAATGAACTTTGAACTTCTCAAAGAGAGTTATTATAATATGTGAAGACGAACTTGAGGTTGAAAAAAAAATTAGCTTGGATTGTTGTTTTGTTGGCCAGCAAAGAGCGTGATTTGATCAACAAAGGAACGTTATTTGATCAACGACAGCTTGTGATGTGTGATCAACAAAAGGGTGTGATTTGATTAACAAAGAGGTGTAATGTGATCAACAAAAAGGGTGTTTTCTGAGTTTGGACACAAAGTGACACAGAATGGCATCATGGTGTTCTCGTCGTGATTTGTGAATTTTGAAACTGATTTGTTGACATTTGTTTTGCATGTTGTGTTACTCTCTTGTAGTGAGTCTTGGCTTTGAGAATTAAAGCTGCACAGATACTGATTCTCATTAAGGACAAAGATATGACAATGTCCAGCTTTATGGGCAGTTAGTGGGTCCATGAATGAACTGTGTTTTGGTGGGAAGGAAGGTCATTATACAAGAAAACAACAGCAACATTGGAGAAATTCCATCAAGATTTCAAGTTTGCTAAAATCACTGGAGACCAGCGCAGATGGGGAACGACAGGCTGACCTCAACAGATATTTGTGTATATGACCTTATTTTTTAATTCATATGTCTGAATAATCATTTTGCAGATGTTTCACCATTGTGATGTTTCATACATTTCTGTCCCATCTGTCTAAACGTGTATTCATAACTGAATGATGTATCAAAGTCCCCATAATAAGATAAAATAAGATGAGATAAAATAAGATAAGATAAGATGCACTTTATTTGCCCTCAAGGAAATTCCATTCATGAGCCACAGTATACACGTAAAAGATACATTCACACTTACATGTATACAGAAAAAAATATATTCCGAATTGCAGCAGAACCAGGCAGACTCAAAAAACATTGTCTCAACTTGATAAGCGCATCCCTGATGGCAGAAATGAATTTTTGTAATGCTCTCGATTACTGACACACAATACGCTTATTTCGGAATATTTCAATTGATTATTAAACGATCGCACCGAATCTTTCCGAATTATGTTTACCTCTGATATGCAGGTCTTCTGGAGCAGGGCGTCAGCGTACCTTGCTATGTCTTTAACCTGAGATCAGAATATTCCTTCGTCCTTTAGCGCATTGTCACAATTCCTGAATGAAGGGAATTTCCAAACTCACAGGAACTATCATATGGGGAACTCAGGATCCTGTGCCCATCACTGTTATCTCACATACTGCATGTCTTGTGATATACATACATGACACCTTTGCTAAGCACCAAATAAAGGGTTATTTTTATTACTTGATTACTGCACAACACTGATAGACAAGGATGAGGTTAACTTTGAACTCAGTTAAAATGAGCTCAATTAATGTTATATCCAAAAAAGATTCAATAGTCAGATTTTGGCACATTACTGGTCAGTCTTTGCTGTCCGTGACGGACGAGTCACATCTACCAATAAACGGCTACGAATCACATGCACAGATGACGAAAATAATTACTATAAATCTTTATAACAATGATATTTGCTACACATGCATTAATAAAAGCTGGAGATAACAGTGTCACACTAACTGACCGTCGGTATAGAAAGATCACAGAATTTGCATCGGATATCACAGGTTTCGTTATCGTGGTGTACTTTGCCTCCACTCTTAACAAAGTGAGAAGAAAAATGGCGGAGGGGAAGGGCAGTACAATGAAGGATAATATTGATGTGGAGCACAGCATACAGTGACCAACATATTTAAAATAGTGTCACAACATTCACTGCTGTCAGTACAAGGTATTTTGTTATTACAAGGTTTGTTTGGTATGACCCTAATGAGTAACAGATAAATTCGGAAAAAAATTATGATTGCTTTTAATTGGAAGATTGAACAATTAGCCCGAACATAGACAAGAAACCATTGACTATGATCAGGCATGAAATGGTCTAGTTGGCAAAGTAATAATAATAATTATAGAGAGCATTTATGTAGCGCTTATCCCTGTACAGGCTCTAAGCGCTTTACAATCTATTAGTACCTCTGCCAACGCCCCCTGAGAATAACCCTTTCTAACCTTCTGAATGCAGCAGGTTCTGAGATGACCGTTCTGCGCTTGCTGCATCTAATCCTCAGACCGTAAACTGTCTGTTTGAAAGAGAAAAAGAAAAAGACGTTTTTAATTTTTTTTTTTTTGCTTTGGAATGACCGAAAGCACTGAATATGACGTCCTCTAAGATACATCATCCTTAGGACTTCAATGCGATGATAACATTTTAGCAAACAAATCAGTATAATATGTTACAATATTGCCTTGCTCACAGCTTTCTTCCATACGGGATGGGAAATGGGTTACTTCAAGAGAAACAATCACCTGTCGGCTCAAGGTGATAGGAATAAATAAATACCTAAATTCGTAACAACGGACAATATTTCCAAGAACTTACAACTAAAATAAATGGTTTTAATATAAAGGACAATATACTGAATACATATTGATTACTTTGAAAAATATTCAGATTGATATTATTTTAAATTGTGTAACGAGTTCTGAATTTTTAACCAAAACACTACAACAAAATGCACTCTGAATGGTTGGGAAAAAAATACCTAATTACCTTTTGTCATAAGAACTGCAACTGATTATGTCTATCGCATATCAGGTCTGGATCCAGTTCGTATCATCTGTACATTTGCTAAGCTTATTTTATTTGTCTTTCCGTTTCCTTCTTTGTTCTATTAATGAATCTCTTTCCCCCTGTAGTTCTTGTATCCTAATGTTTTATATGAGAGATCTGTCTGCCAAGCGTTTGTTACTCACTTTGTATGTTGCTTTCTATCAAGTGGTCGTGCGGATTTTTATTGTGAAGTATCTCATCTGTCTTTTGAATGCTTTCTTCCGAATTAACTTGTACACATTTTTCTGTTGTTTGGTTGCCTATATATATATAATAAATGTTTTTTTTTCTGGATTTCATTTGGCCATGTGCATTTCTGTTAAGTTTTGTCGGCTCCTCACGCCTGCCTATCTGTCTGTCTGTGTGTCTGTCTCTCTGTCTGTCTGTCTGTCTGTCTGTCTGTGTGTCTGTCTGTCTGTAATGACCGTCAACGTATTTACAATCCTATACGTCTGTGTTAAAATATGTGTGGTATACAATTCTGAATCCTTTGTTTTGGTCCTGTTGTTTAAGATTATATAAATACATTGTTTATTAATATGTGTACATAATATATGTATTACATACGTACATATATTATAATATAATAATATTTCATCCTTCCATCTTAAGACCCAAGCTGTCCTCAGTATCTGTAATAAAATGACCTTCCTTCCTGTTCTCTTAAATAGAATCCACATTTCCTGAGCAGTTTAGTCCTTTGTATCTTTGCTGTCACCTTATTGTACATATTTCTGCAGTTGCTACATTATTCTATCATATGTTTTCTCTCCACTACAGTTTTTATTTTTGGTTTAACCCTCTGAGCCCTGTCCGCTGTCCACAGGTGACAAATAATATTCATGTAGCGCCTAGTAGCCAGGACACAGGGGAACAAGACCCCATCGCATTATGTTATAATTTAGCGTTGTTTTAATCGTCGAATCACAGCAAATCAGTGTATTAAAGATATGCTTAGATCGCTCAGAAGCTCAAGCAGGAGGGCAATGCTAGGTTTAGGAGCTCATGGGCTGAAAGGGTTAATCCAGAGAGCGACCACGGTTTATGTTTAAAAAAAAAAAAATTCCCCAGAAACAACAGAAGATCTTCAGTTCTTTTTAAGCACCTAGGGAGAAAAAAAACTTAGTTGAAAAATAAAGCAATAACGCGACAAAGCTTATGTCAGTGATACATTTGTTATGTCTAAATGCGCACACTATTTGTCAAGAAGATATCTACAAAAATATTGCTTAATCTAGATCATTTTATAAACTTTTATCTATTTATTCCTGGAAGAATCAAGCTACCCGTAATTGATGATAAAAGAACAATAACATAGACATCCTCAAGGTGAAATTGTTTAATCCCAAGAGAGTCCATACCAATGTTATCTGAATTGTTTCTTTATAGTTTTATAAGATTTGCACCCTTTTGTATACAGGAATGTTTTGTCCAATCATCTTTTTTTTGACTTATCTGTTTGGTGTAGATTTTGTTTTGTAAAATGTAGTTGTTATTGTCGTTGTTGTTGTTGTTGTTGTTTACTTTTTTACTCGAGAGTTTGATGTTTCAATAGTTAAAAACTAAGCTCTAATATTTTCTTTTTTTTTTTAGTTTTTACGTTCTTGAAGAAAAGACAGTCTAGATTCTTCCAAGAAATGCCAGTTGACAGTTCAGTGCTATCGAAAGATGTGCTAAGTGTTACTGGTACTGTTTTCCTTGAAAGGACACTCAGAGAGATTGAAGACCCAGTGATGAGAAGTAGTCAAGCCCGTTTTGGAAGAATTTGTCTGGAATAACCCATGCTGTTCTGACTACTCCAGGTTCACATATTCTAATGTTTGGATGCTTGCATCGTAAATTTCGACTGCTAATCTCTCACTAATTTTTTCTTTTCATTTGGGCTTTCTTGAGCTGAGCTTGAAATGTGGGAACTATTATTTTGATGCTTTTGGTTCTGAGGGCTTCAAATGTTCTAACTGCACAGTGGTGGATATTTTTCAAAATTAAAGTTAAAATTAATTGGGCATAATCTAATAAATAATAGGTCTGTCTTAATTTCCTTAATTAAATCCAGTAAAACATAGTTGTTCTACTGGGGGGAGGGGGAGGTCCGGTCAAGGGGCAAAACTATTCACGTTTTTTTTTCTTTTTATCATTTTGTCATATTTTATCTTTTTTTGTTTTGTTTTGTTTTGTTTTGGTTTGGTTTTGTTGTTGTTGTTGCTGTTGTTGTTGTTGTTGTTGTTGTTGTTGTTGTTGTTGTTGTTGTTGCTGTTGTTGCTGTTGTTGCTGTTGTTGTTG
>JBCEWB010119762.1:0-11542 GCA_039654565.1 Peronia peronii | reverse complement strand
TGGCCTCGTTTTTTAACTCGCCTCCACATTCCTGACTCCTGTCCCGTTGAGAGGGCCGGTAATTTCAGTAAGCCATGCTCACAACACATTCGCGTATGCCCCGCATGCACTATCATGATTCGTTACATGCTGCATGCTGAACGTTGCAGCTTCTCTTCTCTTCAGGCCCTTGACTGTGGAGGCAGTCGAAGGGGGAACCTGAGGGCTGCAGCGACCTTTCTCCATCGCTGTCTGTCAACGGCTGCCGGCAGCAGTTGGTGTGTTTGGAGTCCACTCTTTGATGTTTTCATGCCAATTCTTTCTCTGCCTTCCTCTTCTTCTCCCGCCCTGTATAGTGCCCTACATTTTTGTTTTCGACAGGCTGCAATGTCGTGTGTTGTGCCCGATCCATAGTAAAGCTCCTTACATAGTCATTGGTTCTGTGTTCAGTCCGGGAGATCTGATGAGACTGAGGAACTTCCTCAGACATTTGTTTTCGAAAGCCTGAATCTTCTTTTCCAGTGCAGCCGTGAGTGTCTATGTCTGGCAACCATACAGCACGATCGAGACTACCAGGGATTTGTACAGTTTGAGCTTTGTGGAGAGACGAATACTGCTCTTCCATATCCTGTTTAGTTTGGTCATGGCGAAAGTGGCTGCGCCAGTGCGGGCTTTTATTTCTGCTGTGCAGCTCCCATCTTTAGTTGGGGTTGTTTCCAGATATTTGAAGTTCTCGACATCCACCAGCAATGATCCATTCATGGAAATATTGGCATGATCCGTGTTCTCACTGTTCACCATGGTCTTGGATTTCTCTGTGCTGACTTCCATTCCATGGGCTCCCGCTCTGTTTACAAGCCTGTCTGTGTTCTTGGAGTTATTCATTTATGCCTCCCATCAGATCTATATCATCGGCAAGGCGGAGATTGCACACTTGTCTGCCTCCTATGGAGATCGCTGACTCATGATTTTCCAATGCTTCCTGCATTGTCCTCTCTAGGAAGAGGTTGAACAGCACGGGAGAGAGGATGCAGCCTTGCCTTACACCCATTGTTGTCCTGAAGAACTCTCCGAGCTGGTTGTTGAGTAGCACGGCACTGTTGGACCTTTTGTTTAGGTCCTCTATAACTTCCACGATATCTTCTTCGATTCCATGACCTCTCAGCACCTGCCATAGTCCATCGTGCCAGACCCTGTCGAATGCCTTCTTGAAGTCAATAAAATTGTGGAACAAGTTGCTCTGATATTGGAGGTGTTTTTCAATAAGTATTTTGCAATTGAGAATTTGCTCAACTGTGCTTCTTCCCTTCCTGAACCCAGCTTGTTCTTCTGCTAGTATTTCTTCAGCCTTTGACTTCAGTCTGTTAAGGATAATTTTTAACATGATCTTTGCTTGCGTGACTGATGAAACTTATGGTTCTATAGTTTTGGCATTGCTTGAGGTTTCCCTTCTTTGGCAGAGGTATTACTAAGGACTGAGTCCATTGTTCCGGCCATCTCTTCTCTTCAACATTGCATCAACTGACTCCATCTCTGACAGTCATGGACACGGGCTTGGGTCGCGGCATATCATAAAGAATAACGTTACATGTAATAACTTTTTGTCTCATTTGGCCACTTTTCTTCCATGCCAACTTTGGCTTTTTGTCCCATTCATTTAGTTGGAGAAGGGAGTGAAATCTGGCTTGCTATAAATTATCAGACATGTGAGGAGATATCATTTACATTTTCCATGTATCACACCGTGTAATCGTGTACAATGGACAATACAATAGTGCTGATCTAAATCTTGCACTGTGGTCTGCCCATGTTTGCCTTACAGTTCTTCTCTTGTATGGAGTAACCACTCATGATTGCATATCTTAATGGTTCGGCGCAAAATATCACACCTGTTTCTTCTTAGGCTTAGAATTAAGAAATGCCCTCGCTGCTTCTAACCTCTAGTCTCTTCCCTGTGTGACTGGCCAGTAAGTAGTCCTAGTGATCCATGCTCATAAATCTGTTCTCTGTGTACGCAAAAGTGACATACCAGTAATGATGAAGTAGAAGTGAACACAAGAACTCAGACTTGACAACAGTACAAGTAAAAAAACTAAGACCTAAATAAAGTCATGATCTTCAATAAAAACCATCTTACTCTGGACGATTTTTGTGTGTCCTACGCCATTTGAGCCCCTCTTAAACCAAGTTCTACTGTTACACTCACAGTAAGCAACTATACTCGTCAAATCCTTGAACGTTAAATATAGCCAACAACTGTTTCTTTGAAAGAAAAACATTGCAGTTGATATTAAAATGATCGGATCAAGTCATGTTTAATAACGAATACATACAAAAGTTCCAATTTCCTGTGGTATGTGGCACCGACATAACGATGGTTTATTTTGGCGATTTTATTCACTTTCTTTGTATATTTACATGAATAATTTATTTTCCAGTTACCTTGATCCTGTGTATTTCCTTCTCAAGATGTATTTTATAACAAAAATAATAATACTAATGCTCTATTATGTTTGTCAGAATGTAAACTATTCCAAAGATTTTGAATATTTTAATAAAATATAAACGTTTTTCATCCCCGAGTAGGAGGAATGAGGCATCATGGTGCCTCAAGATGTGCCAAATATGTTTATTAACACGAAAACTTTTTTATTAGTCTTTAATTTCTTTGGCCGGCTACGAATTTTCCTTACTTCTGAAATCAACAGTTAGTTTTTCATTTTATTTAACTGATATTGATATGACGAAATTGGTCAAAGGAGTTCTTCAACCATTTGACATTTTCTTTTTCTTTACCTAATAATTTTCTTTCTCCATTTGACAATTTTCGGTTCTTTTCTTTTCCGTTCTCTTCGTTTCCTTTCTTTGTTGTCAGCTTTTTCATTTTTATTTTAAATTTTAAGTAGTCTGATTGTCAGTGGATGTTGAAAATTTAACCTTGAATCGTGATGAAACCTTATCAGCAAAAATAATGCATAGAGTGCAAATTATAAGATCATATACCTGCACGTGGAGAGATGTTTGTGTACTGACTGATAAAGAATGCAGGATGGTGATCTGTTGCTCCACTTTTACTTTGATATACTGAGGACCGATTAAAAAGTCCACGAGGCCAGCAGCAGTTTCCAAAAGAATCAACTGTGCTATCACTTGAGATCAACATTAAAACAGAAGAGAAAAGTTGTGCCCTAGATAATTGCTCTTGATTAAGCCGGAAGTAGTAACTTTATCTATGCATTGCACCAGGAAAGAACTTGATTGTCATACAGTGGTCTGGACCTAAGAGCTCGCCGTCTGAGTGTCCGATCCGCCTAAGAGCCCGCCTGTGACACGAAATGCAATAATTCGTCTATAAGCTATAATTTACAGCTAAAAAGATATCCGCCTAAGACCCGGTATTGGGTCAAGACACGGGTGTTCATGGTGTAATTTCACACCAGACTATCCACTTGAGAGAAACGGACAATGCCAAGTGTACAGAAAAATGGGGAAGGAGTGGAGGGACATTGATACGACCAGGGGAATGAGCGATTTTGATCGCCATACAAATTACTTCCCTTTGCCAAGCACAAAAGGTATAAAAAATACCCTTGTAAACAGTGAAAAATCACCTTTCGGTTATTATGTGAAACAAAAAAACGGAAAATTCAGAAAAAAAATCATCAAATAATGGACACTTTTTAGCCCTTATCATGACACTTCTTTTATATTTTTTGGCATCACACATTTAAAATAACAAGAGAAAAACTTTTTTTTTCTTTCTTTTTTTTAATGCTTGTATTGGCACAGGGAAGCAAACTAGCTGGCTGAAAAAAAAATGGCTCAATGATGGTTGATGTATGACGTTAATAATCAGCCACACTTTAACTTGCCCGTAACCTTTTTCTTTGTTTGACAACACGTGAGGCATCGCTCGTGATTGGCTCTGTGTATAACGAAGAATAAATCTACCTCCTGAATGGTCAGTTGTTTTTCTTCTTTGCAAGGTCTGCTAATTTTAAACACTTAAGTCACTCGTGCGATTACCCGGAGTGTCTTCCTCCTATGCCTGTTGATTCCTTGAGAAATGTAGGGTCGCGACAACCCTCCTCCAAGGCACACATTTGGCAGGCTCTCCCAGCTCGATCCATGTCATTGCGGCGGTCTTCACTTCAGTGTCGATACTCCAGCGCTGACTATTTCGGTCATTCCGCTTTCCTTGTGGATTCCAGTCTAGAGCCTGCCTGGTGACGTTGGATACAGGCTTTCGTTGTGTGTGGCCAATCTAATCCTATTTCCGTTTCTGTATCTCATTTTCAATTGGGCCTTGTCACATCCTATCCCACAGTTGTTTGTTGGAGACCATTTCTGGCCACCTGATGTTGAGGATGTTTTTAGACATCTCTTGGTAAATGTCTATTGCTTGTTGGCGTTGGTCTTTGTTACCTGCCATGTCTCTGAGCCAAACACTAGGACACTCTTCATGTTGGTGTTGAGTAACCGGATCGTGTTAGTAAGAAGGCTGTTGATCTCCAGATTTATCGCATGGTGTTAAAGACATGTCTTGATTCGGCATTTAATATCTTTGTCTGTCCCCCATCTTTACTAACTACACCGTCCAGGTAAAGAAACTTGTCAACGTCTCTGATGTTTTATTGGCTAATTCGTACTGGATCTTTTTATTTATAGTTCACCCTCATGATCTCTATCTTCTCGATGTTTATTTGGAGCCCAGTCTTCGCAGCTTCGTCTTCAACACGACATAGCTTCTCATGTGCATCTTGGGGCTTGTGGAAGAGGAGGCTGATGTCATCTGCCGAGTTCAGGTCCTCCAGCTGCTTCATGTAAGTCCACCGGATGCCTGTCCTCCGGCCTGCTGTAGACTGTCTCATGAACCAGTCAGACATTATCACGAAGATTGTTGGCGAGAATAAACAACCCTGACGGACGCCGATTTGTATGGAGAAGGGTTCCGTCAGTTTCCCGTCGTGGATGACTGGACTGATTGTATTTTCATATAATTGTTAACATGATGGATGATGGTGATGAGCTTTAGTGGAAAGCTGTTGTGGTACATCAGTCTCCAAATGATCTTTGTCAACATTGTCGAAGACCTTCTGAAACTCAACGACAACTGTGTAAGGGGGGTCTGCCACTCCAAGGGCTGTTTGATGATGATCCTTAGGGTTGCATTGTGGTCCGTATATGATCCATCTTGGCGTAAGCCTGTCTTTTCATCCTTATGTGTTTGGTCAAGGGCGGTCTTCAGTCTCTCTAAGTTGATTCTTGTTAACACTTTTCCCAGAATGGACAGCAACATAATTCCCTTCTATCCTTTGCAGTATGACAGGTCCCTTTTCTTCGGCAGCTTCATAAGGTGGCCCTTCTTCCAGTCTTCTTCCACTCTTTCCCCCAGATCTTGTGTAGGAGTGATGTAGCATGTCGGCTGAAGTCTGGATGTCTGCTATCAGTGGTTCAGAAGAAATTCCATGGGACCCGCAGCCTTACCTGACTTAAAGGACTTGATGGCTTTGTAATTTCTGTCTTGATTGGGGAACTGATGTTGATGTCAAGGAGCTCGGTTTATGGTGGGATGTGTGGTGGTGCAGATCTGTTGAATATTTCCCTAAACTCGTCAGTCTGTCTTGTTCTCTGGTCCTCTTCGCCTGAGATGATCTTTCGTTCCTGTCCTTGACTGAGCGACTGGGGTCGCTGGCCTTTCCAGAGAGTGTTCTGGTGATCTCCTACAGTTTCTTCATGTTTCTTTGGTCTGCTGTAGTGTCTGCTTCTTCAGTCAGCTCTTCGATAAAAACTTCTCATGTCTTTCCTTGTCCTTCTTTTCACTTGCCGATTCATCTCCCAGTAGCGTGCTTGAAGTTATTGCTTCTCTTCTTGTTTCTGCGTTTGGTTGATCTAGTCTTTTAGATATTTTCTGTTTGCGATCACTTTCCATGTCCCCGTTTTTAACCATTCTTTATGTTTCCTTGTTTTCTTCCCGTTCTCTCGCTCTTTCAGACTTTGAACATTGAACGTGAGCGATGGTCTTCCTGCCTGATTGTTGTAGGCTTCCAGCTTGGTCTTGCATTAAGGTCTCCTATGAAGGCACATAACTCCAGGACCGTATGTGTGTCCGATGACCTCTCTGTCTGTGTTGTCTGATATTAATTCTGCATTAAGGACTCCTAAGGATATTCCAGTCTCTCTTTGGTTTTTTGTCCGCGGTTGCTTGGATTTGCTCATAGAATTTTTCTTTGTCCTCTGTATCTACTGAGTTAGTAGAACCCTAACACTGTAAGATGGTGGCTTTCCTGCCCTTCGAGTTGAATCTTGCAGTGAGGATCCTTGGTGAAACTGGTTCCCAAGGCAGCAGTGCCGGAGCTGCTTCAGGTGTCAACAGCAGCGTTGCACCGTGTATGTGTGACTGGCCCTCTTCCTGTCCAGAGTAAAATTAATGATGCTGTCTCCACTCCTGCGTCTTGTTCATCTTGTTCCTGTCCATCTTGTCTCACACAGGCCAAGTATCTTCAGGTTGTATCTGTGCATCCCTCTACTTACTTGTGCACTTTTGTAGTTCTCATATAGGGTTCTGATGCTCCAGGTCCTATCCTGGTCTTGGCTTTGGGCGTCAGAAGAGGTGTCCGCGCACTGACTGCCATAAGGCTTTCTATCGGCTCGCGTCATGGGCTCTACACAGAAGAACTCTTCCCTAACTGTGTCGTTTTCGGATGTTGTAGCTGCAGTTTCTGTAACATTCTGGGTTTTACAGGATTGGGTTGTTAGCTCAATTCAAACTCTCAACCTGGAGGGCCAGGTGAGTGCTCTTCGTCTGGTTTCTGCTCTTTGACCTATCTGGCTTGGATGGTCTTACTAGGAGACGAATCTTAGGCCAGCATAGTTCTCAGGGTCATTGGCCTACGTGAGCCCCTCCCCCCCCCCCCTCCCCAACCACAACAAGTGGCACTCTGTGGAGTTATCCGTATTGGTGATAACTTAGCAATATTATGTTTTCATTCAAAATTATACCGTCGCATGGAAATTCACTTGACGTTTGAACGGTGGGCTTTGTTGATGAAATTATAGTCCAAGAAAGGTCAGAAATCGTTAAGTCTAATAACAAAATACATGTTGAAAGAAGAACGCTGTTCTCACTGGCATAGAAACACCGTTGAACTAACAATAATTATCAACTAATCGTGGCATGCAGTCAGGCCAATGGTCAGGCGGGTTGGGTAACTTTTCAGTCCGTCTGAGAGCCAGCTTTTTTTTTTTTTTTTGTGACCAAGCTCTTTGGAGGAGACCACTGTAATAAAATCTAAGGAGATGCTGATTGCAGTAGAACATTATCAACATAAATTATTAATAAACAGTATATATTCTTTTTATTATGAGCATCTGTAAGGTACCTTTATGACAGATGAGCTGAGAAGAAGAAAAAAAAACTTATTTACATAACTATTAGTATTAGCTTTATATCTTTCAGAACCTATCAAGATGTGTACTAGTTCTGAAACATGTATTAATTTGCTCGAATATTATTACAGCTTATCCACTGTGTGTAAGCTGCATCATGAATACAGTCCAGCATTGATGACATACTAGTCATATTCTTTTATAATACTTGTTTTGGTAATTGTCAACAATGATGATACAATGTCACAGCATCTTGATTGAGAATTCTATGCTTAATGCTAATCTTTACTGGAGATAAATTAAAATTAATAAACTAAGTGCAGCTGTATGTCTGAGGACATTGTATTTTATTGAGAATCCGATTGTCTCACTCTAAATGATCTATCGCGAGGGTGAATGTGAAAATGTGAAATCTCCTCGAAGGTGAATTTGCTCACAATCTTATAGTTAGTCTCATGTTGTCCTGTTGTCAGAAATGATAATTACATGTACAATGATTCCCTCCCCAGTAAAACCTGAACCGCCTGGCTCAATTTATTAAATCTTGCTTGACACCTCTGATCGATCTATTTGTATGATTATCAATCAAGTCTCTTTATCTCTGATTCTTTCTGTCTCTGACTGACTGCCTTTCTGTCTGTCTGACTGTCTGTCTGTCTCTTTCTCTTTTTTCTCTCTCTTTCTCTCTCGCTCTCCCCCTATCTGCGCTTTCCCAAGAAAAACTACAGATGAAATCCCGAAGGTAGAATTCAACGTTTTCGCCATCCTCAAGTTCCATAGCTGTAACTACATGAAGGCTTATCAGCAAACAGCCACAGCAGGTCAACATTTAAAAAAGGAACAGCTACAAATAAACAAAACAACAGTCTTTCGGTGGTCGCTGTGGATAATACATTTCATGACTAAAGATTGAGAGCTGCTAGTGCTGATGTACTGAACGCCTATAAGCAAAATACACATTGAAGTCCCTGCAACAAATAACTTACCGTAGCCTACACAGAATTTATGATAATATCCCTTCTAACCAGTCTCCCCCCCCTCTCCCCCTAAATCACATCCCCTTCTCCCCTCCCTCCTCTCTCTCTCTCTCTCTCTCTCTCTCTCTCTCTCGTTCTTTCTTTCACCAGCTCTTTCTTGCTCGATCCCTCTCGTTCTTGCTTGTATTGTAATCTCCGGACCAGAGAACAAAACAAAACAGATCAGACAAACAAATACTGCTGCAGGGCTGGTGGTTACATTCTAGCCCGGAGTCAAACGTGCCAACAAGCACAAAACATTCAGATAGCATATCTGAGCCTGCAGCGATGGAGACAGACAACAAAAGGGGGAGGGGGTAAGAGGTCTTTTCCGAGACAGGGCCACATCTTTCTAGACATTTCTCTTTTTTTTTTTTTAATTGTTGTTGTTGTTATGGCAAAGTGTTTTTCCATCAACAAGAACACAAGACTGCCGTACATGATAGACAGAAGGTTACCACAACGATTGCACATGAAGGTGACCAGTCCAGAGGATCCGTTTTTTTTTTTTTTTCATGATACAATGATGTGCTCTGTTTAACACATCACGGAAAGAGTCCTGTGTATAAATGTGTTGTCAGTATGCGCAGTGCAAACAGTCTGGCTGCTACGGTTTCTCTAAGCAGCTGGTGAAGGAGAATAAAACCCCTTTTCTGTGCACATACTTCTTTCAATGTACATAAAATAGTGCAGAAATTAATCAGGATAATTATTAAAAGAGAAAAAAAGAAAGAATTTTTTTTAAAAAAAGGAATAACCAAACAAACCAATAAGTTAACAAATCTTTTCACTCTGCATGTTATAGGGTACACTAACCATTAGGAGAATTTTATCCTTACAAATAAATGACCACAACGCGGAGTGAATCAAGTGAATGGGCCTAGTGTTAAGATAGTCAGGTACACTTCGAAAAAAAACAGTGTCATCAGATCTAAAGAACTGATGCATTGTCTGAGGTTAATTTTTTGCATTTAAAAATATCTCATTTTTAAATTATTTCCAATAATGCTTTTATAAAGATATGATTAATATATTATTGATCAAACATCCTGTTCTTTCTCTAGAATCTAGTTTTCAAAATTCATGTGGTTCTGTAGTTAATTACTATAATTAGAACCAGTGTCGGCACCCGATGATCTTGAGAATCCACCACTTACAGAGAAGGCTGCTCTTGTGAAAGCATCTTAACAACTGTAGCCTCCCCCTCTCCCTCCCTTTTTAAAAAAATGTTAACAAGGGAAATGGATTTTCTTAACAGCACACTGTCTTCAGTAAATTGATGTCTCTGCTCCATTAAAACCCTGTTAAGACTTTCACGACATATTATGAAGGCTACCGAAGCATGTGCGGCAAAGATTCAGTACCACATTGTACATAGAGCGCGGACATAGAGCATACAAAAAAAAAAACAAAAAAAACATCGTCACAAAGGAATTTATTTTACATTGTTTAAATTGTGGTAATAAACAGCTGACATTATGAATGTCTTTGCAAGACAGACACTCAATTTAAGATAAGAGCATCTTTAACAGTTACATGTCCAGTGTTTGTTGTACGGTACCTTGTTAAGCTCTAGATTCTGTTGACATCCCTGGCATGGACTCAGCAGAGTCTGCACATATCCTAAAGTTGTGCATTCGGCCTTTATCAAAAACAGAGAACAATCAGCCTGTACTTGATATGAATTTTTTAACTACCTTTATTATGCTGGGTCCAGTTGGAGATGATGATCTGATGGGAGGGCAATGGCTAATCGTAAGATCACAGCCAAAGTGTGTGTTGGGGTGGGGGGGGGGGGCAAGGGGGGGGGGCATTTTGTTTCACCAGAGATAAGAGCGATGATACGATAAACATAGGGGCTGAGGAAGGAGCAGCCGTTGGAACAACAACAACAACAACAACAAAAAGACGTTATCCATGGAAATGGAGACAAGAAGGATTTCATGGAGGGCAACGATTTAATTGACATCACAATAGGACTCAGTGAAATTTATGAAATCTTAGCAACATATTATTGAATTTTGAAAGTAACTTAAACTGTCTTAAGCAAGGCAACGATGCTTTCAAAGTTAGAATTCGTTCTTTATGGAGAACATAATGTCTACAACGTCTGGAATTAAAATACAGAATTGTCCCTATATACTATAGTATTATAAATAGAGGATAAAAGGGATGTTTGGGTTATTAAAAAGAATGAGGTGGAGTGGGGAAAGGGGGTGGGAGGGATTGGGGGAGTACGGAGAATGAATACTTTATGTTTTCATAGCATGTTATGTACATTAGCACAATTATGCTGTCCAAATACGAAAAACCCTACCTCTCATGAACGAATGGCAATCATTCTGAAAAAAAAAATACAGTATCAACGGGAGGGAAGGACGAGGCCAATTTCAACCACTCGCAAAAATTTGTGCTGATCGTGTTGCGGTATTTTCATATTGACAAAAATTCCATTATCAAACACTGAAAAATGCAAATACACACACACACACGCATACAAATACGCACACACACAGACACACACACACATACAAGAGTAATATACAAAAATGAAATGTTACCAGGTTACAATTTTTTGGCTCGGCACCAGAACACGTTGCACATATTGAGCGCGCTCACCCCCTGCCCCCCTCTCTCTTGTACCACTCGCCCAGTAGGCCTGTGCATGATCGGTCATGATAAACGGTTATATCTGTCATGGACTCATGATCGATTAATCGGTTATAATAAACGAAGTTCATTTACTAGTCGACCATGATCGACCATGAAACATTCAGAGGTTAGCTGCACCGGTGTCTTTGATCTCGGGAAAACTCCGTCCGTCTCCCTCCCCATACCCTTCCCCCTAAATGAACCTTTCTCCTGTTGTTTTTTTTTTCTTTTTAACTGAAAAAAACAACAAACAATAACAAAAAACTAAAACAAACTCCATTGATCCTTTTGCAATAACATGCTGGGTGCCGAATTTTCCATTCCATTCAAGGCATTGTTCATCCTCTGCTGGACGTAGCCCTCCGACAATGTTTCTCTTCTGTCTCTCGCCGTCTTCGCCCAGGTTGTACCAGCTGTTCTCTCGATGCTGTCTCTCCATCTTCCTTTTGGCCGTCCTTTCGATCTTTTTCCTATTCTTGGCTGCCATTCTGTGCATCTCTTTGTCC
>JBCEWB010119751.1:0-11542 GCA_039654565.1 Peronia peronii | reverse complement strand
CGGAACACTTGGAAATGGGTTAAATCTCACCTCACCCCGTCCGATCCCAGCCTCTGCTAGCAAAGACTGAAAACGGACGCCAAAGGTGAGAGCGACATCAGATCTCTCGAACATGTCCACGAAGCTGGGTTCGAAGACATGTTCGTAGGCTGGGTTGTCTGGTTACCATAAAATTTGGCTCCGTATATAGACACCAGCCCGTCTTGAACTCTCTCGAACCTACAAACTCTCAGTACCACTGTCGCCACATAAAAAACCGTGACTTAGTAAGCATCTCGTTACGTGCTACACACACAAGATCTGACTAAAAACCATCCCGTACAAAATGTTTAGAGAGTATCTTTAGAGAGTATCTCAGACACGCTCGGTGACCCATTATTTCCATAGGCCAGCATACATACACTCACAGCACACACTTGCATGGGCCCAGTAGAAACAATGGCGAGCCGCTAATACCGCTCACAACACACGCTCTCGTGTACCGAACTTGTATAATGATGATTCCGTATTGTCATTAGCTATTGCAGCTCTGGCAAATTGGCTTTGAGGCCTCTGCAGTTTCACTGGATGAGGCAACTCTTAGTTTCCAGACATGTTTATTTGCCTCGCGGCCAGTCGAAATGAGACGTAGGTCTCTGGGCTAGAACGGAGAAGTCGGGCTTTGAATATTATGAAGGGATTCAGCCATGGATTTTTTTTTAATTTGAGATTGCTTGTTTGTTTGTTTGTGCTGGGGTTCAATGACACGTCAAAACGATAACGGCCATATTGTGTCAAACACGGTAAGATATGTTTACAGGTCGAGAAGAAGAAAAGAAAGAAAGCGGGACAGAAGACAGAAGGAAGGAGAGAGAGAAGAGATGTCTCACCTGGAATGTCGAGCATGGCACTCCATGGGGGACACCCCATCGATGGCGGGCTTCCACCGCCTGCAGGTGGGAGCAGAGAACCTACTTATAAACCCTGGGCCCCCGCGGGGGTTATTTGAGAAACCGAAAGGGTATTCATTTCTGAACAAGACAGTATCGGTTTAGCTTCAGTTTATAAAGATTCCTCCATTAAAAAGTGGTTTTTGTTGTTTAGGTTTGCAGATTTATACGTTCGACTGTTCATTGAAACTTGATTTTCTCGGAATTTTGGTCATTGGTGGAGGCCATTTTTGGTCACTGAATAAACTCCAATATCTCTGAATAGAATAAAGCTAGCTCAGAACTTTTTTTCACCACATGAAAGGGTATGAAATAAGCTTTCACATGATACGAAAAAACCCATATGGTAAAAATTTACATACGTCTCATTTTGACTGGCTACGAGACATTGGGACTCTCTCTTGGAAGTTGGTGTCGCTTCCACCTTCTTTGAATGTTTGGACAACGATTTCTCATTCCCTCCCCTACTGCTGGGTGGCAAGGAATGGGAATGTCCTTACTTCTTGGTTGGGGAATGGGGAGTGGATGAAGGGAGAGAGGCTTGGAGAGATGTTTGTTCTGGAGAGTGATGGGAAGAGGAGAGGATTGCGGAAACAGAGGGGTCAATGGAACTAGAAGGGGTGGAGGGGAAGCACAGGAGAGAGGGAATGGAAGGCGTGATTTCCATGCCCTCCATATTAAAAGAGAAATTTGCCAGGACGGCAAACCTGTTTGAAGTTTTCAAAGCCGCACCGTAGGCCCTCGCCTGTGACGAGGGTCTCTTGGAATTCTTAGGTTTTCCAGTGGGGTAGTTATCTTTCTTTGGTATTAATCAGTCACGAAAGTTTGAGACAACCCTCTTTAGTGTTTCCTTTTATACCATAGTAATATAGTAACTGCCCTTGAAGGCACATATTACCAATCAGGTTTCGGTTCTTGGAGTTCAACAATTTACTTTAATAGAGTATTTAATTTAACGCCAAATCTCACTTTGCAACCACTTAGGGAATTGTAAGGGAAGAATACTTTTTTTTATTTTAATTTAATTCCAACACGATGAAATCAGGCTCTCGTCAAATTTTGAGCATATGGAGTTATTGGTGTCACTTTGAAGATTATTCATTTCCCTTTCTGCGTGTGAACACATTTTTGTACTTCCTTAAGAAGGATTCAAGATATGAGCAATTAAAGACGATGGGGGTGACCTGTTGCTGCAGCTGAATTTAGATGGACGATCACTTTTGTTAATCCTTATTTATCCTTATTGGGCCATGCCACTAAGTTACAGCTTTTGGGCCTTTACTCAATCTGTTTGAGCAAATGTAACTCTGAAATGCATTCTTAAGTCGATATAGAAAGGTTATGTCCAGAAAAAAAAGATGCGTCAAAAATTCATTCACTGTTGAAAAATACGTGTGATTTCCTCCATCGCCTAATTTCATCGTGCCGGGTCTCTTATTATGTAACCTCATCATTATTTTTTATGTAGATACTTGTGTTTAGATATACAATTTTAGTTCTAACACCTACCATTTTATCCACGTGAGGAGAGTTCAGGCCACTATGTTTTTTTATATTTAGTCCAACATTCATATTCAAATATATTTAATATATTTCAATATATTTAGTCCAAACACAAATAATCAGTCTTGTATGATCTTTTCTATTTAAACAGTTAAGTCCCCTGACAGGAAAGGAATTAGGTCAACACACACTCTCCAATCGCACTAATTCTTAATTAAATCAAACTGCTGAAACGATAGTTAAGGAGAAAAACATATATTAAATATGTGCAAAATGATACTAGAACAAAAATATTGTGGACAAGGTACTGAGACGACAAAAACGTTGTATATACCAAACGCTGCGCTTTCCTATCTAGCTTACTAGGTGTCTGCTTCTAATCCTATCTCTATGTTTATAATAGAACGAAGAAAGGTAGTCACTATATGGATATGATGATAACAAAGCTTAGTCAAATGTTTCCAAGTATATACTAATACAATACTGTATGATCCTACCTTCGCCTCACGGCCGCGCTCAACCCGGCGTATCGAGATGGCGAGTGCGTTGACACGAGGGCTACTCCGCCATATTTGAAAACTTAGCAATTTTCAATTTTCTTAAATCTCAGTAAATATATGTATTAAACAGTCCTATCCCTCTTCCAACTCGAAGGTCCTCCTGGGCAGGTGTAGAATGCCTGCAAATTTAACTTTAGATGATTTTGAACTGTTGTTATATTTATTATGATGGCGGTGACTATGATACTGAAGAAAAGTATTAGCCGATAATAGGGTGAGCGCAAAAACACAGCACAAGACATCCACTGGTTCCCCGGGAAGGCACACGAAAACCGAGTGGAACGAAACGAAGCATAAATAGTGATAGTAACAGTGATTTTAGCTGCGTAAATGGAGGACGTCTGTACCGCACAATAGCCCGCTGGCGAACGCCGGGCGGGTTTTAATGTGCTACATTAACATAAACGACCGTTCCGGTTTTTGTAAGCCTTTCAAGTTCCTGACGTGGTGGTTACCTCAACTGAAGAAAACTAAACAAAACGTGACGGAACAAACCGAAACGAAACGAAACAAAACAAAACAAAACGAGGTGAAACGCGTCGATCAACGATGGCTCGATATTGACAGATTCGTCTGGTAAACTCTGCGTGACAGAGAGAGAGAGAGAGAGAGAGAGAGAGAGAGAGAGAGAGAGAGAGAGAGAGGGAGAGAATGAGAGAGAGAGGGGGGGGAGAGAGATCACGGCTGTTGAATGGTCAAGAAATATGGTCTATTTTACGGCTTTCAATCTCCTTGGTGTGGACAAGAACTATGTCGTGAAAATATACGTTTTGTCTCGGTAGCTTCTTGACATGTGAAATTAACGAATACCTTAATAAAAAAAAAATCGCTCTGGCGAAGTCGAAATAGAATGAGCCTATAACAGCCCAACAGCTCTCAACATCATCACAACAATATCAGATATGTTAACATACACTTGTTTCTGGCGAATGAGACCGAAATATCACATGAAAGTGTTAAAGTTACCATATTGACAGGCTGGGCCAAACTTTTCTTCAAGGCAGGACGCTGGAGGAATGCACTCTCCTTCATCGTTGCACATGTCATTATCACAGTTGCATTTAAACTTGCAACCTTGGCCAAAGAAACCTGGCATTTCACATTTTGCAGCTTTATGAAAAGAAAGGAAAATAAAATGTTTTTATCCACAACTTCAAATTGCGGTGTCACTTCCATCTAACCTATTACATTTTCTTGGTTTAATCTATTTTTTCCCTCACCCCTGAAAGGCTAAATTCACTACACTTTCTATAAACATCAATAGATTTATGTTTTGGGGAGGGTTTCTAGTTTAACTGAACCACTCAGGATCGGCGAAGACTGCGAACAAGTTACTGTGATCCTTGAACATTTTCTTTCAGGTGTTTTTACTGTCATCTTTAATTTAGGTTTTAAGGGGAGGGGGAGGAGGGTCAAACATGTAATTCATGACACAATTAGTAGACATCATTCCTCGCCAAACTTCAGACTTATAAAACTGTGCCGCCATAGATTAGCCAAAGAATTGAATAAAGTCCGTCTCACGAACCTGGAAATTAGCACTAAGAAACTAACGAATCATGATTATACATGTTGGGTACACGCGAGTGTGTGCTGTGAGCGATGTTTAGCGGGTCATCATTGTTTTCACTGGGCCCATGCAAGTGTGTGTTGTGAGTGTAGCGTGTCTGAGATATTCTCTAAGCATTTTGCACTTGGTGGTTCCAGTCCGATCTTATGTGTGTATTACGTCACGTGTGTGCACACACTACGTCACGGTTCCATGTGTGCGTCGCGATTATAGTGGTGAAGACTAGTATATTCGGGATGGTTCTGGACTGAGAACTTGAAGCTTCGGGAGAGTTTGAGGCGGGCTGTTGTATATATAAGGGCTCAGCCGGAGAGGAAGGACAGGAGAGCAAGAAGGAGAATGCAGTGAGAGCTGTGTGCATCGGAATTAGATAGCTGCTCTGAAGTTTGTATTGTTAACAAGCACCTGCAATAAATTCTGCATCATTTCGACGTGGAGGATTCCTGTTCTTATTTCTCCATTACTATGTGATCTCGTCCGCACTCACCACCTGATCACATCTTACAACGTCACAACTAATATCCATTCACATTCGAGAGTTCGTGACATCCTGGGGGCTCGTCCGGGATCAGGCATTTACAGGGATTGGAGGAGACAAACGCAAGTAAGTGAGGATTATTTAACCACCGAAAGTTCGTATATCATGTCATCTATCGAAGAAATAGCCCACTTGGCCGACGTCCTGCAGTTACGAGGTGAGGAAAAGAGAAACTACATCAAGGAAGAGACGAAGCACATGTGGGAAGACAAGCACAGCTAGAAAGAGAAGAGGCTGAAAGACAGCTAGCATGAGAAGGGGCTGGAAGACGGTATGAGCTCGTGAAGATGCGCATTCAGGCCCGGATTGCTGAAAAGGAGGAAGGGCAGCCGGACGGAAGCACCTACCAATCTACCAGCGATCAAGCCAAGTCCAAGATGCCCACGTTATCGACATTTGTGGATGGGAACGACGAGAAGGACAGCTGGTTGCTTAGATTCGAGAGGGCCGTGTCAAGTAAGCGGAAGAAGAAGGACTGGGCCACTATGCTGAGTGCTTTATTGACTGGCCATGCGTTGGAGACTTATTACAGGCTGTCACAAGAGGAGGCTGTGAACTACGAAAAAAGTGAAAGAGGCACTGCTGACACGATATACCTTGATAGAAGATGGCTACAGAGTCAGGTTCAGAAACTGCAAGCCTGAGGAAGGAGAAAGTCCATCAATGTTCGTGGTCAGGATAAGGACATACCTTGAGAGGTGGATGGAGCTGGCAAAGAAGGAAAAGAATTGCGAAGGCGTGCGTGACTTGTTTGTGCGGGAACAGTTAATGGATGCCAGTCCTGAAGATCTTGCCACACATTTGAGAGAGAGAAGCTTAAAGACTACGGAGAAGATGGCTGAGGCAGCTAACAAGTTCCTGGTGGCCAGAAATCGGTGACTGAGTGACAGGCCTCGAAAATCAATACTAGCCACCAGCCGTGCTAAATTAGACCGCGGAGGAGATAAAGAGGAACCCAACGTTTGTATCAAGAGCACGAAACCAGGACATCAGGCTACTGAATGTAAGGCAGGGAATCAAAGCCAACCGATGTGTTTCAGGTGCAGGAAACCAGGGCATGTGATCAAGAATTGCCCTTTGAAGGAGAGGGTAGCAGAGGACACGGCGAAGAAAGCAGCGGGAGCCGTAGTGATGGCGGCTGAAGGAAATTCGCGCACATCGAGGAAGGATGTGGCGTTGTTGGACACCACGGAGGACATCATGGCCGAAATCCAGAACGGGGAATTAGCGTTGGAAATGGGAATAGGGTCCCAGTCTTGATTAACTGTGGACCCTGCGGTGATCGGGAGATAGCGGAGGAGCTACGCTTGCCGATACTGAAGGGTCTTATGGGGGACAAGACAGTTGATGTACTGAGGGATACCGGCCGTAATCAACCTTGAGACACCCTATCTGAGCGGGGAAGTGAAAGCGGTATGCATCTCAGAGGCCATATGCGACTTGATTGTGGACAACATGGAAGGAACCAGGAACCCTGATGACCCAGACAAGTCTATGACTGCGGGAGCTGTGACAATGCGGGCTCAGGAGAGGGAGACCAAGTCTAGGCTGTTACAGGTGCCTAAGGTTGAGAGGCACGGAGGTGTGAACAGGAATCGACTTATCCAGCTTCAGCAAGAGGACCCAGCCATACAAGCAATGGCGGAAGAGAAGACCCCAAAGTTAAAGGGTCGGAAGATGATAACATTCGAGAGAAAGGGTGGAATCGACTATAGAATTTGTCATGATCCTGAACGAGGAGGTGGGACGACGATGAGGCAGGTAGTTTTGATACAGAGTTTGCGCACATATGTCATGTCTGTGGTACATGATTCCACTACTGGAATCAGGAAAATGCGGGACAAGGTCACCAGCAATTTCTATTGGCCTGGGGTGGACGGAGACGTGACTAGATACTGCAAGTCTTGTGATATTTGCCAGAAGACCTTTCAAAACAGATCGGTATTACGAGCACCCCTGGAAACAGTCCTAGTTGTGGATGTACCTTTCAAGAGAATAACAGTGGACATTGTAGGACCGATTTATCCCCCAAGCGAAGCAGGACATCGGTACATCTTGACGCTAATGGACTACGCCACCAGGTACCCTGAAGCAGTCCCGCTGAAGAAGGTAAATACAGAAACAGCTGCAGAGGCACTGGCGAGCATCTACAGTCGTCTAGGAATACCGGAAGAAGTGCTTAGCGACCAAGGCACCCAGTTCATTTCAGATTGTATGAAGGAGGTGTGCAGACTTCTCGGTGTTACCCAATTAACGACGACACCTTACCATCCGATGTGCAACTGGTTGGTGGAGAAGTTTAACTGAACTTTGAAGACCATGCTGATGAAGCTTTGCAGTGAACAGCCGAGACAATAGTGCCGCTACATCAACGCCCTGCTCTTCGCTTACAGAGAGGTGCCACAAGAGTCAACTCATTCTACACCATTCGACCTGTTGTATGGGAGAAGTGTCAGAGGTCCCATGAGGATCCTGCGTGAGTTGTGGATCAAGGACATAGAAAACCAGAAGTCAAGTCCTGCTATCAGTATGTCCTTGATCTACGCGAGAGACTGGATGACACTTTGAAAATAGCTCACGAGGAGCTGTGGAAGGCTCAAGCTAAGCAGAAGAGGTACTATGACATATAGAGCAAGCAGAGGAGGTTTTGTCCAGGAGATAGGTTACTGGTTTTGTTGCCCACGGACACCAACAAACTTCTGATGCAGTGGAAGGGGCCATACGATGTAGTCAAAGTGGTTGGCCCAACGATTATAAAGTGAAGGTGATGAGGAAAGGGAAAACACCACACGCCAACCTCATGAAGAAATACATTTTCCGAGAAGAAGGTGCCAATTTGACAGACATGATGGAGACTACGAATACAGTGGCGGCAGTCTACGACAATGGAGAATAATTAGGAGACGTAAGCCAGTCAGTGAGTGCTGCAATTGTAGAGGACTATGAGGTTGAGGAGGAAGAGGTGTGTCCTGAAGATCTCCCTGAACTTGGAGTTTGGGGGCCAGAAAGAAAGCGTCAGTGGCCTACGATATGGCGAGCAACTGACCCGCCCCCAACTGAAGGAAGTGTAAACTGCGGCATCGTCGTATGCATAAATATTCAGTGATCACCCCGGGAGCAGCAACCTGGCAGAACATCGTATCGACCTTACGTCCAGCACACCCGTTCGCCAGAGGCCTTACTTAGTGAATTATGCAAGTCGTGAAGCACTGAAGTCAGAACTCAAGGAGATGGAGGAGATGAGCATGATTCGCAAGAGTTCTTCACCATATGCATCGCCCGTGATGGTCATCAAGAAGAGAGATTGATCGAATCGGATCTGCATAGAATATAGGAGGCACAAAAAGCTCACGATCTTTGACCCACATTCAGTGACACCTCCGGCCGAAGTTTTCCAGAACATGCGTTAGGACAAGTACTTCTCGAAGTCGACATCAGTAAAGGGTATTGGGCAGATTCCTGTACGACGTGAAGGCGTCCCGAAGAGTACCTTCCTGATTCTTCACGGGCATTATGAATTCGTTAGGATGCCTTTCGGAATGATGAACTCTGATGCCGCCCTGACCCGTGCTATCAAGAAGTTTTTGGGTGGAATGGAGAATGTGATCGACTATGTCGACGATATTCTGGTGCATAACAGGTCATGGGAGGAATATGTGAGGACGTTGGAGGAACTGTCCCGGCGGATGACGGAGGCAAATCTAACAGCGCGTCCAACAAAGTATGTTCCTGGGGCAACGGTTGTCGACTTCTTGGGTCATCGCCTCGGAGAAGGGACAATAGGGTTGCAGGAGGATAACGTTGTCAAGGTGCGAGAGGGTCTGAGATCCCTGACGAATAAGGAAGTGAGATCTTTCCTCGGACTCGTTGGGTACTACCAGGAGTTAATCGCGAACCTCGCCGCTGTGGCATCACCCTTGTCGGATCTCATGAGGAAGGAACAGTCGAACATAGTGGAATGGGGCGACGCGCAAGAGAAAGCGCAAGATCATTAAAGCAAGCCACTGTTTCCAAGCCGATTCTGCACCTGCCGAACTTGGACCAGGCCTTTGTTCTGCGGACTGACGCATCTGATGTCGGACTTGGGGCAACCCTATTACAGGAGGTCATGTCCTTTATTCCCCATAGCCTATGCAAGCCGTACATTGCTTGATAAGGAAAAGAAATATTTGACCATGGAAAAGGAATGCTTGGCCATAGTTTGGACCATCAAGAAGTTTTCATTACGTCTCCATGGAAGACACTTTACCCTACAAACTGACCACAGACATCTGGAGTTCTTAAACGCTTCTACGTTTGAAAGCCCTAAATAATATGCTGACGTTGTCTTTGCAGAGTTTTTCCTTTAATGCTGAGCATATCAAAGGGTCCGAGAATGTTAGTTCTGACTTTTTGGGTCGTATAGGTTGATTTCGACCTGAAGGGATTTAGCCCAGGTAAAACACTCGTATAGATTATATGTGAAGGATGTATTTCATGTTATTGATGACGTATAGATATGTGATCCTCACAGTTTGTTGAAGGGTTCAGTTATTTAATGCACTGGTTTTAATGCTGCGTTTGATGTACCATGTTTGTTTTGTTTGTGTTGGGGTTTAACGACATATCAGTACGATTACGGCCATATTGTGTCAAACACGGTAAGATACATTTACACCTCAAGAATAAAAGAGGAAAGAAAACGGGACAGTAGACAGGAACAAGGAGAGAGAGGAGAGATGTCTCTCTAGGAATGTCGAGTTTGGCACTCCATGGGAGACATCACATCGATGGAGGGCTTACACCGCCTGCAGGTGGGAGCAGAAAACCTTCTTATAAACCCCGGGCCCCGCGGGGGAGATGTACCATGTGTCACAAGTTGGCATTACTTGATTATTTGATATTGTTGAACTGAATTTCATTTTGAGATTGGGCTTGAAAGGAATGAGATGTCATGTACGAGATTTTTGCCGTCGATGGAATGTCCATGATTCGTTGAGTATTTAAAATTTTGCTTTATGACACCAAATTCTTAAAAGTTGGACATGACCCAGGATGTCACAAGTAAATGGATGTTAGTAGTGACGTTGTAAGTGATGATCAGGCGGTGAATGCGGACGAGACCACATAGTAATGGAGAAATAAGAAAGGAATCCTCGACGTCGTAGTGATGCAGAATGTATTGCAGGTGCTTGGTAACAATACAAACTTCAGGGCAACTGTCTAACTCTGATGCACACACCTCTCACTTGCATTCTCCTTCTTGCTCTCCTCTGGCACTTTTTCTGACTGAGCTCTTATATAGACAACAGCCCGGCTTGAACTCTCCCGAATCTAGAAGTTCTCGCACTCTCGAAGTATCCTGAATATACTAGTAATCACTATTACTGTCGTGACCCAGACATAGAGCCGTGACGTAGTGTGTACACACACGTGACGTAATACAGACATAAGATCTGACTTCAACCATCTCCTACAAAATGCTTAGAGAGTATCTCAGTCACGCTACGCTCACAATACACACTTGCATGGGCCCAGTGTATACAATGACGAAGCGCTAAACATCGCTCACAGCACACACTCGGGTGTACTCAACATGTGTAATCGTGATTCGTTACATACTGTTTACAAACTTTTGTAGCTCTTTTCAATCAAATTAATATCGTGCTTTGTATGCATACGCACTCGGCACCACGAGAAAGAGCGGAAAAAGACGAAAACAACGGTATGCAGCAAGCCAGGGTTCTATTACCGTAATGTATGCAGAAAAGCCTCCGCAAAGTACCGTGATAGAATGGTTGATTTCGGAGGATTTTTTTGTTGTTGTTGCAAAAACCCCAACGTGATAGGATCAGAATATAAAAGTTTTAAAATATTTAGGAGGCTCAGATCGTTATATCCTTTTGGCACAAAGTGTAGAAATGGTTTACGATTGCTTTGGTGACAAGAACTCAATGTTGACCTGAAGTCACATTTCTATACTTTTTGCCCTATATCTCGAAAGTTGTCACAGCGACGTGGGCTCCATTTTCTCAGGCCGCCTCTCAGATCTGATCACAGAAGTTACGATAGGTCTCCCGACATCTGACGATATCTAGACATAGGAATTTGAATTTGTAAAAATACATGAAAGCGGTGGGCAAATCTCTGTATTTCAAAAATGTATAACAAATATCTTTGGCGTATAAACAAACAACAGATGCATTTCATCTTTCACCTAGGGTTATATTATTCATGTGCAGAATTTCAGACTATTCCATTCAGTACTCTACTAGCCTTAGGCTTTTGAAAATAGCTAGTTTTCAAAACAGAGAATCCAATATGGCGGCGTTGTCATGGCAACCAGGTGCTAAACAAAGGTTTTTTCCGCATTTTCCCTCTAATTTGGACCTGCTGAATCCTAATTTGAAAGGTAAAAAATCCCTAGTTCAAGGATTCGAAAAGTCACTCCCGGGACCCGCAA
>JBCEWB010119730.1:0-11543 GCA_039654565.1 Peronia peronii | reverse complement strand
ACATACATACATACATACATACATACATACATACATACATACATACATACATACATACATACATACATACATTCATCATCATTTAACCCATCAATCCATTCTCACAGCCACACGATAGCCCATATACTATATGCAATCGTTTTTGAACATGTAAGTCCACGATCATCTATCCACCCATCTATCTATCCTACTTGGTATATAAACATTCTAAATTAATTTTGAAATTGTCTAGATTTGTCTGTCTATTCACCCGTATTCGTTTTTCTTTAATAGGATCATTGGAGCTCTTCAGAATTCCAAGGAATTTGCCGAGGCTTTTAACTGCTCAAAGGAATCCTATATGAATCGGGCCGTCAAGTGCCAGATGTGGTAAAATGCGCCATCTGATAGACAGATTTATTTCGGACAACGAGAGCCAAACTAAAATACTGGCAGTGATTTTGCTCATAACAACGGAAAAATCAAGGCTATAAATAACAACAAAGGTTTATTTCTGCATATGCATAAACATATGATGTATAAGAGCATAATACGAACTTTTTTAAAATGATTGACCTATAATTTGTAGGCCATTAAGTCTTAATGTTATCGATCGGAAAAAATTAGTCTACCTTTTCATACTCGAATCAGTATCAAATGGTTTAATTGTATCAAATTGAAACTGAAATAGGCCGAGTCGATTTGGCCATTGGACGGCTATTCTGGTTGCAAACTTTGGGCAAAAAGCTTTTTTAAAAACAAACAAACAAACAAATAAAAAACAAAAAACAACAATATTTTTCTTTGTAAATAACTATCGTCAACATGAACCATATCACTCCGTTCTTTTTTTTTTATATAATGTTTATTTATTCTATATGTACTTATTTATTTATTTATCTATTTATTTATTTATTTGTTTCTTTTCTTTCGTTATTTAATTTTTGGAAACATGATGGAAACAACACACGAAAGAAATATTTCGATGAAATAGAAATATGAAATTGTTATCGTCATGAATTTTTCGGATTTTTTCTTTTCCTTTTTTTTTTCCCCTTTTTTTAACCTTGTTTTGATAGAAAAGCAAGTGTGATTTTTTTCGCTTTTTTCCAGTAGATTTAAGCTTATTAGTTCAAATCACACCTGCCCAGCGAAGAAAAGAAACGTAACTCGTTTAACAAAAAAGAGAAACGTAGTTCGCTAACAAAATCATTTCAGAAACATTCGTTCCCTTAATCATATCGTATTGTCGGAGACATTATCGACAGCCTAAACAAATAGTACTGGAAGACTTTTCATATACTAGAAGAAAACCTAGGGCTTTCGTGGGTGATTATTTAAATACAGATCTAGCTCAAACCGACACTGCCCAAATACTTTCGCGACTTTACTATTCAACTACGATTATTATTATTGGCTTTTTACAATAACGTCAAACATAATACGCTTTTTCCCATTTATGTAAGTAGAAACTCGGATCTTTATGCAACACTCTTGTGTGCCAAATTTCATAAGGATACATTCAGTAGTTTTGGAGTCCATAACCTTTTATGGGTTTTGTTGCAGATTTATAGTATAGACAAGAGTTATCGAGGTAAGTTATCTTTCAATGGGATGCCGAAATATAGAACAAACAGACTTAACCATTCGCGGAAAAACGACGTTCAATCATTCTCTACATTATTTTTTTGTTTCACTATTTTTAAGGCACTTTGTATCTTGCTTCCTAATGAGGGAAAATCCCATCTACTTCTGGAAGGATAATGTTGCTTGAAAATCATAAATTTTAACTTATTCAATATAGCTTGACATGTTTACAACTGGCCTAGCAGTTACAATGCATTGACATTAAGGTATATAAACATAACTGAATAGCTACTCTCAGTTTTTTAATTAATTTTCAGTAATGGTGAAAAGGAGCAGGTGCCATTGTCATGAATATGGTACTATACATCGTTAATAGGAAGAGAACGAATAAATCATGTCAGTTTTTAGTTAGTGGATTCAACATTGGTACTAAGGTAGGCTTAATTTGTCGAGTGACATAAGGAGAGTGGGCTGAGGCAAAAATAATGAAATCAGCCGAAAAAAAAAAAAGAAATTAGAGAAAACCATCTCAACTCAGGAATATTGCTAAGGCCTGGTGCTTGCACTGGGATCAGATCTATTTGGATTCGTTCTAAATCTTCACTTGGTCAGAGCATTCACATGGTAACTACACTCAGTATATTATAAACAACGAAGACATCATGGGTCATTTCAATAACAACACATGGAACGTTACTCCATTTTATCAGTTATTACGTTAATAAACTGAATAATAACTATCAATCTTGTATTAGTTGTCCAAAAGCAATGTCTGCTACAATTTGCGACCAGATGGTTAAAATAGACTCAGTGGCTACTGTAGCCAGGTTTTCCTATGCGACTAACAGAGTTCACCAATATCCCGGGATATTCCACAAATCCATAACCTAGACCTTGCCTCGACCATAAGTTTGTCTCACTTTTGGCTTGACCCTGTTACAGCGGATATGAAATTTATGACTAAAACTCTTTGCTAAGAGTGACAGATATTGAGTCTTCATGATCTCAAAATAATAATAATGGTAGAATGTACTGCTAATGATTTGATGACGTAGGAAAACGCCTGACCGTATTTCCGGGTTGGGTTTTTCCCATAATTTTGTGTTCTACTATTGAGTTACTTCGTTTGACTTGATCCCGGACATTAGATTAGATCGTGTAGAATATAGATCTAGATTATAGGCTTCAGAGGGGAGAGGTTCTACAGTACCAAGGTAAATTGGATTGAGGGTGGTTATGATTAGGATTAGAGTTACGATGGGATATAGGTTTATTCAAGTATCCTGAAACATTGAGTTATAGTATTAAGAGTATCTGGTAGCAATAAACTACTGAGACTATTTGGATCACCTGGTAACAATAGCCTAATCCAGTGTCTCTGTCACAACTCACAATACTATTGTTAAAAAAATGAAGTGTTGACTCTCAGCACTAGATTCGAACACTAGGAGATTGGATGGGAGATCGTTTTGACCAGCTCTATTACTTCATTTGCCAGACACAAGCTTGATCACTTTAAAAAATAAGGCTAACATTATTACAGTAATAAGAAAACATTTTGGTTACTTCGCGAATTTATCAGAATTTTTGTGATGTCAGTTTTAAGGACAGAGCACAAAGTTGATTTCTTTTCTTCTCTACACGGCTGGTTCACCACCTCTTGTATCTGGTAAAAGGCTGTTCAAACAATCTCCCATTGAATGCATAGCTGCTTCGAGATGAAGGGGTTTAGATAAGATAAGTGTAATTCATGCAACTCTCGGAGTAAAGATTAGAGGATGTTATTGAGACATAATATTTGATTTCTATCTCTTCTATTTGCCCTCTGTGCCTTAGCTTATAATTAGCAATTAATAATCGGAGCGTTATGAGATTAAAACTCATATATACGCATATAATGACACTTGCTAAGCTTGGCTTATTAATTTGTTATTACTTGTTATTCTGTTTGTTGTTGTTGCCATTTTATCCAGTCTCATTGTACTTGTCACCTTCTCAGGGCTTCTGGGGCTTTTATTGTGTGTAATAATAGAATAGACCTATGTTTTACTCATACCTAGCTAGCACTTTTCTTAACTTGGAAAAGGGTAACGACTTATGTAATCATCATAGTTCATACCAATAGCTTAATAAAAAACAAAACAAAACCTCACTCACTAAAATTAATTTGATATTGCAGAAATCAAGTGTATCCCATGTTTCTGGGACAATGAACAGATATGATGTTCATCTTTTACCATTTTTAAGATTGTGGTCTAGTCTGTCTCTTGGTACCTTAGGTTATGGTAGTTTGTCCCATTAAGGATCGATATTCACTGATCAAATATATCAGTGCTGGAAAGGAGAAACTTAAAACTTATAGCGGCAAGTTGTCAAATATGAGCATCTTTTCTCACATGCAACTTGGACAAATGAACCTATATAATGTTCATCTTTTGCTATAAGATTGCAATCTTGTCTTTGTCTTGGTACTTTAGGTTGTCTTCATTCTTCTCATTAAGAATCGATAGGTACTGATAGAAATGCATCAGTGTTAAAAGGAGATAGTCTTACATCGTATATAGGTAAGTTGTCAAACGTCAGCATATTTTATCGCTTGTGAGACAACATCGTGGGTGTGGACATAGATAAAGTTGAAAGGACTAACTTTCACACCAAGTTCCAATCAGAATGGGTGAGACCGGCCTTTAGAAGTCACTCGTATGACAATTAAGGATTTAAAGTACGTATCGCAGATAACAAAAGAAGCATCTGTGCAATATGATTCCATATTCGATCTATACCGTTACAGCCACAAAGCTGCATAACGACAGTCGGCAAACACGGGCCTTGTAGATGAAAACACATAACACACAGATTGAGGACTATCCATAGGACCAGACTTAGGTCCAAAAGGGAACAACAAAAATGACTGTGGGCCAAGAGCAAATTGCATTGTGATTTACCGACAGCTTTTAAAAGATCACTTGAGATTATGCTGCCAATCCAGCTGTCAACTATCATTTCTGTGGCAGGAAAAGAAATGCCCTACATTGTGCATGACCTGCAGACAGGCGAGGTAAGCCACTGGAAAAAAAAATTGCTTTTTTATTAACAGAGCATCCTGACTGCACGTTCGGCATGACGACAGTGGTTGGATCATCAATCGGACCTGCTTCAAACAGATCTTTCTTTCTTTTCTGTCGCTTATACAACTAAGGGCGTCCGGGAAGAATGAAACGTCTGTCTGCTGCGCGTCGGAATGCCTGGACCGGAGGAATGTTGTAAAAAGATTGTGCCAAACAGATCAGAGTTGCAAAAAAGAAAAAAAAAAGATTGTCCAAGACATCTCATATGCAGAACAAGTTTCATTTCCTGACTTTGTCCCCCAAGAGAGGAAAACACAAAAGTAAGAGTAATGTTCCATTAGAATACAACAAACAAACCTCCAGGATTATCAGAGGACAAATACAAGGGCCCAGTCACTCTGTGTGCTGGTCCGACACCAGTGATATAGACATAGATGCACTAAAAATCTACAAAAATGTATACCACTGATGTATTATAAATTTTAAAGTTCATATAATTATGTTAACGTTATAAACGCTTAAACCTATTTTATTATTTACAAATACATATTTGTATCCCAAATGTTCGAAGACGTGTGTCAGCGTGCAGTTCCGTAAACCTGGAATTAGGGGAAGAGATTTTCATAGATGAAGACTGTACTGGTTTAGAACTTGTCTGTGAAATTTTTCGAAATAAACTATATTGATGATAAAATGGGGAATTTTCTAGTTCTATATCTTTTTTGTTTGTTTGTTTGTTTGAGTTCGTGTCCGTCATTGTTTGTATCTTTTGCTGCGCCTGATATCATTTATAAGTGAATTCATATTAAACGGGGCACTAGACTGTTAAAGGTAAGCAGGTCGGTAGACAGACAAACAGAGAAAGGAACATGGGCATACACATAGGGGGAGACAGATGGACAGACAGACAGAATACTTATTACAGATTGACAGACATGCAAAAGAGAAAGACAGATCTCACAGAAAGACAGACAGACAGACAGACAAACAGACAGACAGTATAACAGACAGATAGACAGACAGACAGACAGACAGACAGACAGACAAATGCTATCAATTACAGTATGAAGTTCCACCAGCCTCCATGTTCTGAGTAAGATAGGAAACTTTGCTGCTTTCACTTAATTTGTGCTGTGAACGGTGATATTATTTGTTAGATTTTGATTCTCCTAGTAGTAGGATCATTTTTTTTTTCTCATCGAGTGTGTACCTTGTAGATCTTACTGGAATCGAATTGTTTGAACCACTTTTCGCTTCGGCTCACAACTGCCCAGAAAAATTCCATAAATAAGTGGGCGTTAGTTGCGCGTAAGACCCAATCTTTATCACGTCTATTATGTCTATGATCGTGAGCGTTACAGAAATCTTTTTCTACCGTCCGTTATTCAAGCTGGAGCAATGTTTCTTGCGTCTGTCCTATTCTGATGTAAGCGTTAGGACCTCGACGTTGGTATTTTGGATGATTAAACTGAATGTTAGTTAAAGAAAACGTGTTTGGTGTTGTGAACACGTCATTCTATCTAACGTAGAATTCGGATCAAACATTTTCGCGTTTACTCTTCAATTATTATCGGCTTCTTAGAGTAAGGTCAAACATAGTAAATTTTTTTCGGCCTTATATAAGTACATGTAGAACCTCAGATCTTAATACAACAATATTGTGTACCAAATTTCATATTTATACATTCAGTAGTTTTCGAGCCCATAAGCCTTTTATGGGTTTTGTTGCAGATTTATAGTATAGAGAAGAGGTTGGAATTGGCTCATTTTCTGGTCAAAACTTCTTTAAAATTAATGCCCAATGTTTTTCCAAATGATATCCTTTCTCTCTCTCTCTCCCTTTTTCTCTCTCTCACCCACCTCTTTCTCTCACTTTCATTTTCTCTACAAAAAAGTTTTTTTGTTGTTGTTGTTGTTGTTGTTGTTGTTGTTGTTGTTGTTGTTGTTGTTGTTGTGTTGTTGTTGTTTCCCCTTCTTTTCAATAATCATATAAATACCGTTTGTACCCGGCAAAAGGAAATAATTTGGTCAAAATGGTTCATTGCAATTATTACATTCTATAAGCTTGAACAAATTTTCCTGCTTGGAAGGGACCCATCTTCTCTCGCATTGTGAGCTGAAGCACCATCCTCCAAAACCACACGAGAGTAATCATACAATCCATAACGCCAGCTGAAATCTCTTGACACCCATAGGGTTAAAGGTGAATATAATAGTATCTTGCACAGTCCTGTTTATTGCCAATTCGTCCCCTCAGTGCAAAAAGTTCACAAATGTTGTATGTCCATTTCCATACTAATGTGGAGATCAGTTTCATCTTTTTTGCTTTCACTAACTAATCCTGCACCGATTGGTTTTCATGAAGCTACTATTTCATAAGGCTTTTATTTCATAAGGATGTCATTTCATAAGACCGTTATTTCATAAGACTATTATTTCATAAGGCTGTTATTTCATGAGGTTGTTATTTTTATAAGGCTGTTATTTCATACGGCTATTAGTTATAAGGCTGTTATTTCACATGGCTGTTATGTCATAAGGAAGTTATTTCATAGGGGTATTATTTCAGAAGAATTATTTCATAGGGATTTTATTCCACAAGGATGTTATTTCATTGCGGTATCATTTCAGAAGAAGAATATTTCATTGAGATGTTTTTTCATTGGAATGTTATTGGTTACCAAATCTTCACTTTACATCAGTGCTACATTCAGCCAGGTTGCCAAGACTCTGGTGTTAACTAAAGCCTCAGAATGCACTGATCCTCAACTTTGTATGGAAGTGGACATGTAACACCTGTTAACTGACATGAAAAATTCCAGGATTATATCTGTGACATAAAAACCTAGTGCCTGTTTGAGCATGGCATTAAAATCTTATCTCAGCTCTATAATACACTACAGTCCACATCAAGTCAACTCTTGTTTGAAGTCAGTCCCTCTTAGCAACTATATTACTTTTTTCCTTTGTATCTTATACTAGTTAATGTCAACCTTGTATAAAGTCAACAACTTTTGTTGGTCCTAAGGGGTTGATTTTAATCAAACATGACTGTACAAAGATAATCCTCATGTGAAAGAAGACATTAAAACTCAGCTTTGTAACAGCAGTAAGACATAAACTCAAAGTTCATATGAAAAATCCAGATTTGCCCAGTATATGCAATACATGTATATGAAATATTTCTCATGAGAACAAGACGGTACTACTCTCTCTTAGCCTTTTCCATTGTAAAATGGCACAGCGTTATCTTATCTTACTGCATTGCAATGAACCTGATGTAGTGATGTACAAGCGTTCTGGTGATTCAAGACTTCCAAACATACGTCTCACAGCTAGTCAGAATAAGTCATATGTCGTTGGACTCAAACATAAAAATAGAGGATTGAGTGTGATGAAGGTGGTTGCTCCTATGGGCAGATTATAAGTATGTCATTATGTTGTGAGTTTGTGATTACTAAATTGGTGTGCTAAACTGTTCATTTTCGCCGATTTTTCTTCAGATTTCAGCCAGTCACACCCTATCTCTTCAATGTGCAGCATCCCTGGCTAAAGTCAAGCCAGCTCAAGCATTTTTCATCATAGGAAAGTGTAGAGGTCTTACATATGAAAATAATAACTCAATTTCGTGCAAAATTGACATACGACCCATTTTGACTGGCAGTGAGACATAAGAATACTATTATTATTATCATTATCTATTTCCAACTGACATAACAATGTTAACATTTTGCAGATCAGACCAATCTTATTTCCCCTTACACCATTTTCAATAAAAGTCTGCAGCACGGCTGTTCCATTTGCTTTCATCCCTTTCTTTCTTGCTTTCTACCACTTACACCACTTGAGGCATAGAGATGTCTGTCTGCTGAGACGTCTGTCTGCTGATGAGACGTCTGTCTTTTGCACTTGGGAATGCCTGGTCTGTGGGAATGTTATACATAGATAGCGTCTCTTTGACTCCGAAAATCCAGGTCTGTCGGGGTTGTCCTCTTGCTTTTCGGGTATTGTTCTATTTCCACAAATATTAAAATCAATACTTCATGCATACAGCAAATGACCATGTGAATTGGATGCCAAAAGGAGTTTTATAATATAAATACTTTGAGAACATCAGGGTTACTGAGCGTGGCATCACAGGAGTTATCTCTGAATGTGAATATCTCCTCACAGTATAATTGTAGCTAAACTATTTTTGATATCAAATTAAAATACAATCATTTTCCTGTCAGTTGACATTCATATCTCTGTATAGGGAAATTTTGACAGCAGCTGGATGTCATTTTGTGGACAATGGCCTATTCTTTCATTTTCAACAATAATTACAACAACAGCGATATCAGATCACCTTCGTCTCATTCAACCCCTGATTTCTTGACTCGAGTACAATGACTTATTACTTATTCAGACTGTCACTAGACAATAATACAAATATAAACAGATCTAAATATACATATAAAATTACCCAGGTTTGATTTCTGTCACTTTGCATGAAAGTGAATGATATCTTTTCAACAAAAACATACTAGATCAGTTCCATGAATACAGTCAACAATCAACAAGAGTTAAAATTGCAATACGAATGGAAGAATAAATAGGGAACCGACTTATTCTGAATATCAACTGTTTCATGAATACAAAATGCTGAACTAAATCATTTAACAAAATATGTAACTTCTATTTACATTGTTCAGATTTTTATGCTATTTCCATAAAGAAATTTAACAACAACAATATCAACAACAACAACAAAAACAACAACAACAACATCAAAAGACCATCACCAGCAATATATACTCACAAAAGAAAACATTTACAACTGTAACATTTATACCAGTTTTCTGCTCTTTTCAAAATATCTCAAACAGTGGTAGTGAAATAAGATAACAGAGTGACTACTGCGGAGAACTTGGAAACAATTTAGATTCGCCTGTGCACTTTAAACATTGGATCTAAGTCTAGATAGACTGTGTGCAAATTCAAATGTCCTTGACTTGAATATAGATCTAGATCTAGATGTTCGTCGGATCGTCTCCATCATCCGATTCCCGTCAGCGTTGGAGCTATCGCCAGTGAAAAATTCATTCACAAGTTTCTGCAGATCTCTTTCGCCTACAATTCCAGTAATATTACACTTCCTGACTTCATTTAGTAGAGAAGCAATCTGTTGATACTCAGGCTGTGTTGAAGCAGCCGGGTCTTCCTTCGACATTTTTCTTGAAAACAAACACGTTGGCAACTTTAAAACGTCTTGAGATTATTTGTTCTAAGGTATTTAGAACGTAATAAATAGTCTTCAGATAGTTAAACGGAGCCTAACACATTACTTTTTTCAGTGTGCACCAGTTTAAACGAGCACTGTGGAATAGGACAGCAGTAATGGTCAGGAGAATTGGTGATAACAAGAAGGCATTGTTACACAGATGCCAAGTACCCGCCCACTGCTCCTGGTTCGAAAATTTCAAATGTAAACAAATGTATTCATGCGTACAACTCATCAGTGGATAGTCCTGTTCGTCCCCTTAATTTTGGTATGCAATACATGGGGGTTAATGTGTAGTATTGGAATGTGGTGACCTAGTAAAAGAAGGTAAAGCGACCCGTTATAAAAACCCGGATTTTCGTGATCAGTTTTCAATGAAATGGCTTTACAAAACCTTTTCAAAATCACTTTTAGGTGTGGAATTTGAAAAAAAAATGTGGGATGAAAAACAAACGTTTAAGGAACACTCTGGCGCCAAAATCTCCACAGGCCTAAATCTCTACCTGATCTTGGTTTTTTCATCATTACTCGAAATAACTGCCAGTGAAAAGTGCACTGTTTTCGCTGAACGCCTCACATTTGGTCTTAAATGAAAAACTAGAGGTACTCCACATTTATTATGACTCCTTCAGGCAGTTGACTGTCTAATAAAACAAATATCATAATCGTGTTTCTCGTTTGTAGACTGTTGTTTCTTTATCTTTCACAATACCCTGTGCTAAGAGGAACCATTGTAAAATTGGCAAATACGCCTGCTCTATTTATGGTGGCTTACATTGTTTTTTTTTATCAAGATCCACACAGTCTGAGACAGAACATCATGAGACACAATTTTTTTATGGCCAGAATATTGCTGTGAAAATAAACACATGCACTGGTACATGCAACCGTTTGAATTGTCTCCTAAGTGTGTGTAAATGTGTGTGTGGGCGTGTGTGTGTTTGTGTGGGGGGGCGTTAAGAAGGGATGAGGGAGTGGGGAAAAGAACGAGAGATTGATGCACTTCCTCGTTCTCGGCTGTGTCTAGATGTCAAAGAGAGCTTACCATGGCGGCAAACAGACGCCACATTGCACCCCTGACTTTGGGACAATTTATTTGACGGGTAAAGATCTCGGACAACTACAGTCAAACCCAGAGGTGGCAAAAGTGAATTTGTGAGTAGTATTTTTTTTTTTTTTTTGTTATACCTAAATAGTCACCATTCTTTTCAACATATTAGCATCACAGACATTAGAATTGACACAAAAAGACAGCATATTGTTTCTCTGTCCAGTTCTGTTTATTTTGATACCAAATATATCTACTTTTCGTTCTCCCTTGTTTGCATTAAACTTTTTTTTCCGCAATCACCTCGTGTGAGTTATGTCAAATTACTTTTTGCTCAGGCGGAACTGGGAATTTAGCTCCAGATGGAATGAGTTGGAACCTGTAATAAAACGCATTTTTTTAAAATCTAGAACAAACTGTTCTCCAATAATATCAATATGGCGAATTTTTCTATTTGATTATGAGAGCTGCATATTTATGTTTGCAAAAAAAAAAAAAAAGAAAAAAATCAAAGGCAGTATATATATATGTATGTATATATGTATGTATGTATGTATGTATGTATGTATGTATGTATGTATGTATGTATGTATGTATG
>JBCEWB010119729.1:17302-27348 GCA_039654565.1 Peronia peronii | reverse complement strand
TTCCCTCCTTTTCCCTGATTTTCCCTCCTTTTTGATTCAGATATCCCTCCTCCGCTGTTGTGAGGGTAGGCAGGTCTGTGTTTATGCAAGAACTGGAATAGACGTATATTATGTATGTCCACATATTGGAGCTTAAATCTACATGTTGTGCAAACTGTCAGCTGCATCACACTGTGGGTGTGCATTTCTTTCGGAGGAACTAGTGTACCTGAAATAAATTTGAACGTGTCTTTTGCCTGACAGATTTGACTAGCAAACTGGCATTTAAGGTTAAAAATATTGGCATGAGCAGAGTCTCCCTGGTTTGCACTGGTGTTATTGACAAGCCTGAGATATGTGTATACAAAAATCAGAGATATATTTCTTCTTCCCATACATCTGGTTTTCATATGGATTTAGTGACATTTTTGTTTCCCAGCTCTAATCTTCTGCAATGACCAAGGATATTTTTTTTTTCTTTGTTCAAACAGCAAACATTGATGATGGTGTTTTGCAGCCCGAGGCAGTAGATGATTTGCCGTGGGAGGTGATGCCCCGAAGTTCAGAACTTCCCTATGAAGCCACACCTGAAATGTCAGAAGATGAAATAATCTTCTATCGCCAGCGAAAGAGGGACAAAATTGAAGATGATCTACGTCGAGGCCGTCCAGTGGATCGAGTTCCAGGCAAGAGAGAGAGAAAAAGTCGATGGGACACTGGAGATGCACCCCCTCCCCCACTTCCTCACCCTCCACCTCCTCTTCCCCCAGGTCCTCGGGCAATGGGACCAGATATGATGAAGATGCAGATGGCCATGAATGACAGACTCCAGTCTCAGTTAGCATTTCTGAACTCAGCACCTGGACCAGGACCTAGATCAATTCCTAGTCTGATGGATACACCTGTTGGGGGGAGACCAGGACCAGAGCGGGGTCGAGGGGACAGGCCAAGGGATATACCAGACAGACCCCGCAAAATCTCGGAAAGTAGTCATCATTCTGACGACTCCCGGTCAGGTAGAGACAGGAGCAGATTAGGAAATAGCAGAGACAGGAGCAGTGGCCGAGAGGGTGACAGGCGAGACAGATTTGGGGGTCCACCAGAGTTTTTCGGAAGAGGTGGTGGTAGATTTGAACCTCCTAGAGGAGGAGGACCACGTTTTGGAAGTGACAGAGGTGGTCCTGGTGGTCCGTTTGATGCTGGCAGAAGAGGTGGACGATTTGGGAGTCCTGGACGAGGAGATTTTGGAGATAGAAGAGGGGGACGTTTTGGAGGCCCAGGAAGTGGAGGTCGATTTGAGAGTCCTCCCCAAAGAGGTGGGAGATTTGGTGGTGGATCAGGGGATAGATTTGGAGACAGCGGAAGCTCTTTTAACCGTCAAGGTAGGGGGGGCCATTTCGGAAGTTCAGGTGCTAGTGAAAGTCCTCGAGGTGGTCGGTCAGAAGGCCCAGGAAGAGGAGGTTTTCCCACAGATAGAGGTGGCAGAGGGCGACAGGACAGTAGCAGAAGTAGTCGATTTGACAATCAAGGAAGAGGAGGGAGATTCGACAACCATAGCAGAGGAGGGAAAACAGATACCCAGTCCCGTGGAGGGTTCACAGACAGTCGAGGCCGAGGGGGGCGGTTTGATAACCAGAATAGAGGTGGACGAATGGATAACCAGTCAAGAGGCCGTGGATTTGATAACCAAGGAAGAAGCAGCTTTGGCAACAGAGGAGGAGGAAATTTTGGAAGAGGTGGTTTCAAAGACAATAAGCAGCAGCAAAGCTTTGGGAGAGGGCAAAGTTATGCAAATCCACAGGTAAATTATAACTATAATCAGAATAGATCAGCCACAACAAACCAGGGAACTTACACTAACCAGGGCAGCTACAATAATCAACAGACTAGTTATACTCAACAAGGCAGCTACAGTGCACAAAACATGAGCATGACAGGTGCGCAGCAGACAGGATACGGAGCTCAACAAGCTGGATATGGAGCCCAGCAACCAACAGGCTATGATGCTCAGCAGGTGCAGGCCACTTACGGGAATCAGCCGAATGCTTACATGGGGCAGCAACAACAGAATGCCTACGCAGGTTATTCCCAGCCACAAGCCACTGGCTATGCTGCCCCTGCTGTCCAGGCCACAGACTATAGCACAGCCACAAACACAGCAGCTCAGGCAGGCTATGCAGCAGCCACCACCACTACACAACAGGCAGGCTATGCAGCAGCCACCACCACAACACAACAGGCAGGCTACACCGCTGAAAGCTACTGGGGTCAGAACTATGCGGCAGTGGCTGGACAGACTGCAGCCTATGGGGCCCAGGCAGCTGTTGCAGGTCAACAGCCAGACTACAGCTCTCAGGGATACGGGCAGCAACAGCAGCAGCAAACAGCCCAGACTACAGCAGCAGCAGCATATCCAGCAGTCACAGCTTATCCAGGCTATGATGCCACAGCTGTGGCCAATGCTGCTGCTTATGCAGCTGATCCTAATGCGTATGCCAACCAAGCCTACTATGGTGCTACCCAAGGGACAACAGAGTAAGTATTCTGTATGGGTTCATACATCGCTATGAATATCTAGAAAAAGGATGAGACATCAGATGAATGATTTCCATGCCCAGAAGCAGCAACAAAAAAACAGTGAAAAGGGATGAAAAATTTTTTTTTAAAATTGGAAATATTTCTACAGTCAATGAAGAGCAATCCATGTGTAGTTAAGTGTTTTTCTCGGTCATTCCAAGCTTCATTGTTTGATCATAGAGTATTCTGCATCAGTTGCTGCACTACCATACTACCATGTACTGCAACTCAGCTTTGGCCATGAATGGGTCTTGATAGATTATCTTCTGATTCAATTTTGCAAAATACGCCAAGATTATTCTCTATGTTCAAAAAGTTGTAGGTTGTGTTTCTGTCAGTGATCATTCACAGAACTAAGCCAAGCAACTCTACACGTTAGGATCAGGGTTAGATTTTTCGTCTCAAATAGCTCTGTAGATTTTGTTCTGGAAATGCAGCACGGTTACTTGGAGCTACAAAATAGTGAAGATGAGTATGAAATGGAATGAAAATACTTAAGAAATGAAGACCTGAATATTCTGTTTGCAAATAGTCACCATTTAACATGGTTGTTTCAGTTCCATTGGCAGCGTAATATATTTTGCAATTTTATTTGGATATTTTCTGAATTTTTGTGAGCAAGGGTCGATTCTTCAAACAAAAGAAAATGTCTGGAAACAGTTACATCGATTTTAGCTTTTGGTCTTGAAATTAGCCCTAGATGAGAATTCATTATTTATGATGTAACATGTGAGAGGTGCTGATAATTTTGCTCCAAGTAAACTAGCAGATGCAATCTTCTTCTAAGCACAAATCTTTCCCTTTTTATCCTACTGCCAGTGCTGCCGCCTATGCTGCAATGTATGGTGTGCAGGACGCATCGGCCTATGGCACAACTGCTCAACAGGCTGCCGCAACGACTGCATATAATTTTGCTCAGTACCCAGCCAACACGACGTAATGCAGCATCTCTTCCCATGTGGCAGGTTTGTCACACTTACAAATTTCCGGCCTGCAAGTGGTGAAAGCTCGTCATCAGTGAGATGTCCCTCATGGAATGCCATCGTTGATGTTCCAGGGGTGACATCTCTTCTCTCTCCTTGCTCCTGTCTTCTGTCCCGCTCTCTTTCCTCTCTTCTTCTTGACGTGTAAACCCCAGCATAAACAAACACTTCCACATTTAATTTCCATTTCATTTCCTTATAGCTCTGTCAAGCCTTTTTAAAAAGAAAAAAAAAAGCATTGGGAAGGAAAAAAAAAGGTGACGGGAAATGTGGGTGAATTTCCATTTCATTTCCAATATTTCTGTCCAGCCTTTTTGAAAAGTGAGAGAAAGAAAAATTGGAAAGGAAAAACAAAATTAGGGGACAACAACAGGTGAATTCCTATTGAATTTTAGAATGAGAAAAAAAAATTTTTAGAAGGAAGAAAAGTTATGAGGAAATGCGGGTATCAACTCCAAAACTATAAATATGGCTTATTTCCAAGTTTTGTGAGGATAGATGAGTTGACCATACCCTACGGACATGAAATAACAAAAAAAGTTATTCATATTGCATAATCAGTGCTGGTCATATTACAGTATTAGATTTCAAGAAGAAAAAAAATGCAATTTTATAATCTTAAAATCTCAAAAGGTTTTGAAGATATTTTGAAAATTTTGTTTGCATATTGAATGAAGCTTCATGCTGTATCTAATGATCTGTTTGGCATTGCAGCATTGGTGTAAGATTGTGATGCTAAAATCAGATGTAGGTATTACAGGTTCTCATTGTCAACTGACCAGATTGAATTCAGGAGCCTGAAATTTTCAGACTTCCGTTAAAACAGTTCACCATTCATGTCCAAGCGCTGAAGATGTCCGTAAATGGTGTAGATGGAATTGTTTGTTAGGGTTTATTTTGTTGCTCAGTAGAGGAAATACATGTTTTTTTATAGTTATATGTGAGTCACCACAAAGTGTCAAAATCCCTGTTGTGTTAAGGGTGATTTTAATATTAAAAGCTGACTGATAAAACTGCTCTCCCAAATGATAAGAGTATTATAGTTTACCAATAAATTTAGCAGTAGACCCTAAGTTTGATTGAATTGACTGTAGGGCCAGTATTGATTTATGTACATGTCAGTTCTGAAGTTTGATTTTGGTTTATGAATGAAAACGTTTATTATCGGTCATTGCTACAGCAACTATTAAGCAGTAGTGATTTGCACAGCTTAACTGGTTAACTCGACTTAGATGGCAGGATATTTGTAACCTACCTGGCTTACATATCATCCTCTTAGTGCCCATGCTATGTCACATTTTATCAAGTTTGACTAATCCAAGAACCAAAGCTCTTCAAGTGTTATTGTTCATGTTGAACAGCGAATGACAAGCAGAGCAGAAAAAACAAAATGGTACAATAAGCGGATGACCCGATTCAAGAAAACTCCGTAAGCTTGACAATTGCTTTTATTGCTTTCTTATAAAAAATTTTCATTGACGGCCCCCCATGACATACAATGGCCAGGGTTGTGTCATTAATAATTGACAGTTTGTTTTCCCCCTTCCAGATGCCTGGCAACAGTTGTTTGTTGAAAGGAAAGCAACCTCCCACCTGTGCTCTTCTTACAGCCTCAGATTGCATACAGTTGTTCATTCATTGCTTGCCTTTTTTTCTTTTTCTAACTTGATTTTTTTTTTTTTTTTTTTTAAATGACTTTGTTGATGTTGATTTTTTTAATAGAAATATTTCATCTCCATCTAAATTAAAATTACATGGGTGATCCACTCTTCATTCCCAATTTGGTACTTAAGTTTGTGTTTTTCTTCTCTAATCGGCATTCCATCAGCATTATTTAGGTCATGCTTTTTTATTTTCTCTGTCCAAAAAAAGTTCTTATATTGTGACGGTCAAGTTTGTTCATTACTCATCTATTTTTTCTTATTTTTTTTTTTTCTTTTTTTTATAAGAGCTCCAAGCTCAGTATGTTGTAACGCAGAGGAAAGTTGATCCCACAGTGTATATATTATGTCAAAATCACAATAAAAAAAAAAGAGAACTTACTGGTAATCATTTTTTTTTTTTTTTGGACTTGCATGTAACAGATTGTTGGCGAACTTCGAGGTAGCTTTTGTTAATTTTTTTTTTTTTAAATGAATGCTCAAGAATGATCTTTCCAGATCCTATGGTTTTATTTATTTAAATTGGGAATGAAATGACATAGACATGCGCATGTTTTGTCGTCTTTATTTTCTTAGATCATAGTTTGTGTAAATAAAATATATTCAGAAATTTTGAAACATCTGCATTTATTTAAATTTGATTTGCTGCAGGTGGTGAATGACAGTTTCAAATACAGTCGACTACACCTGAGTCGAACCCTCATGAGTCGACTTTCAAATGAGTCAATCTTTTTTTCTTGGAACGGGTCCCGGCGCTTCTTTACTTTACAAAAAATCATACCGATGAATCGACGTCAACTCATCCGTATTCACTAATGAGTCATTCTTTTTCTCCTGTTCCCGTCCTTATAAGATCAAAGGAAAAAGCAATGCTTGAGTCGATTTAACTAATCTCAGCTTGCGCGGCACTTCATCTCAACACATTTCTGCTCCTCCCATCATGCGACAGCACGACTCTTGGTTAACTTGAACTGTCAAACTGATTCACTAAACAGGACTGAACCCTCCCTCTGACTATGTGATCAGAGGCCGACCAGCCATTGTCTCCTCCTTCTTTTCACACCTCATCCACGATCTTCCCTGTCTAACGCGGATGTTTCGTACTCACACCGCACACCCCCTCCCCGCTGCGAAAGTGTCACGCAAATTCGCGCAAGTGGGGTAGGAAACATAGTGTTGGCAAGCGTCTTTGATGTGGGGAATTCTCCGGCCGCACCGCGGTTCACACGTGGACGTTACCCCGAGAAAACCCCGGGGAGTTGGCCATTGTTCTTCTCATCACGGGGAACTTGCTCGCCGGACTAGAGGGTGGCAAGTAGTTGTCCAACCCGCTCTCTTGTTTTTACATGTCATTTGGCCGATTAGACCTAGACACTTTTTCACTAAGCTGTTGCGGTCAAAACAGGAACGGTGAGGTACCGCACCCGCCCCGCCTCGACCGCAGATAGATTCATCGAATTCGAATGTAAAGTTTATCATCTTGAAAAAGTAATACATGTAGGTCTAATACACTGTTTCATAACATGAAGCGGTGGGAGGAGTGTTGGAGGGTGACGAAGCTGCATGCGGTGATCGTGTTGAGCTGAAAATGAATGTTCAGGAGGCAGGGTTGGGAGCAGTGGACATTGTCAGTTTACATGACAGTAAAACTTAAACGGCGGATGACAACGGGTGTCGATAGTAATACAATTATTACATTAAATTCAACCAAAAGATTGGTCAATCTCACTGAAAAGGAATAGAAGAGATCAAAGCTGATGCTCGGTGAAAGAATGCGTAAGGGGCACTAACCATTATAATGTCCGACAATATGTCATTCCAAATAAGTAATGCCTATTTGTAGTTTTGTCTTTAGTGACATACGGATGAGTCGAACCTATGGATGAGTCGATCCTATTTTTCCTCCCCCACCAGCATCGACTCGTCCGTATTCCACTGTATACAGTGACTGAAAAGTAACTCCCTATTTTAAAATATTTATAAATGATGTATTTATTGTAATTTTTGTCTAATTATTTTGTGTTTGATCTTTAATGTATGAGAATATAATACATTTGTATTTGTCTGTTCAGATATCAGACTGATCTTTTTTTTTTTTTCTAACAAATTTCCAAACTTCATGACATGCCATTAGCTAGACATCTACCCATGATTTTAGGGCTTCCAAATTTCAAACAAAATGATCAGTCTGAAGAGATGGATACAAACATTAAATTCTCATACAAACAAAAATTACAATAAATACCAGAATATAATCTATAGCCTACATATTTTAAAATAGCAAGTCACTTTTCAATCACCTTGTGTACCCACCATTAATGTATTTCAAATGATAAATCCAAACACCATGGCACATGTTTACAGAACTGCATTGCACAGAGACAAGCTACACTCCATAATAACTTGATGTGCCTCAGGTCAAAGTTATTTTAAACCCTTCATTCTTGATGTATTAAGTACATCATAATATGACTGGACATCATAATATGACTGGGGTTAGATGCTCTATTGACGTACAGCATACATCGTTATAAAACACGATTTTGCGGTGATGCACATTGTAGGCCTAGCGCATCTGACCAGTCATATTATGATGTACATTGTACATCATGAAGGGTTTTAATCTTGACAGAAATGAAAATGCGCTATAGTCCACTGGTGATTCTGCCCATTTTGTGAAATTTTCTTAGTAGTGAAGGGATTGAAAAAAAATAAAACAAAGAACCAGTTTTTTTGTTTCACCTTACCCTTTTATATGCAAACATTTTTTTTTTTCCAATGCACTCTCTTTATCAACGTTCCTCAGACAAAATAACAGAAAACAAAAATAATCAAATCAACTCTGATAACAATCAGGTGCAAAATATCTCCAAAGTTCTTGATAAATGACAGTCACAAATCAGAATGTCATACATACTATACATACATGTACTTCTAAAACATATGGAATTTGGATTGCAATGTACATCCAGGGAGAAGCCCATTTGTATGAATTTTGTGGAAAAGACTTATTCTTTGAAAATTTATCAAAATATTCATTTTCTCAACCTCTTCACTAACTCAAAAGGTCACGGTTCACTTGTACATTTGGAGGTGAGAGTATCATATCGAATTCACCAAGATAAGATAGTTATAGAGGAGAAACTGAAAATTAATCAGTGGTTTTTTTTTTGTTACCACATGATCATATGCATTTAACTTGGAACAGAATAATTATGCAATAGGCTATTAACATTTCAGTGTTCTGATTTAAAAGGCCTCACCCTAAGGCTTCACTTTCATGAATTATGAAAAGAGTGCCTAGTAACCAATAAATACGACTGTACACGTATTTATTCACTTAAGCTAATCCAGATGAGTGCTCTGCATTTAAGCTGCATTAGTTGTGACCAAAAAAAAAAAAAAAAAACCAATCCATACATGTGTACATTATGTATTGAACTAATCTTTTTTGAACCAGTCCAAAAGACCATACATTTTTTACTCATGACTTAAAAAAACTTAACTACATGTCTCATCTGAATTCATGACAAGCTAAGGGCATTTTGAAATTACCAGCACTGTGCAATGAACAGTTTCTCTCAAGTGAGCTGTGAATCACATGGGTTCAATGGGAAGCCATGTGCCTGCTCTACACTCTTAGGACAAGTAAATCTGATGTACACGTAGACCTGTATTTATAAATTATATGTCCTTCACAAGCCTGGTTTTAACCAGAACAATCCACCATGGTGTTATAATAAAGGATGTTCATGTCAAACCTCCTACTTTAGTAGAAAAGCATACTTTGCTGGCCAGGGATTTTCTGGCTTTATTTGCGGAAAGAATGAAACAGTACATTTTGTCACCAGGAAATACATGTTGCATTAGAAAATAAAGGATGAAATGTTTCCTACTTTTTCATAGCAATCCGACTGACAGCCTATCCCAGTATTATGTATCATTGTGTTCTGTCGTGGTAAGCCGTATAAATTATGGAGGAAGGTGCAATTTTGCTGCATTGCATGGAATATAAGTGCTGCCCAAAGTTTGGTGTAAATATAAAATATACAGTACTGGTATTCATTATTACTGGCTTCAATTTCTCACATTGTTCACTCAGACTTGTCCAAAAAAAAAAACAACTAATAAAAACAGATCCTCTTTTTCAAGGTCAGTAAGCCACATCTTGCAGTATTCTGAAGTTAGATATGAACTAAACTGATTTCTCTCAAAACAGGAAACGTTATTTTGGTTGTGGGATATGGAGAATGAAATGATCTTTCAGAGGAATTCACTGCACCATATTGTATTTAATACCTCACTGAAAAATTATCTTTTTTTTAAAAAAAGATTTTTATTTAAAGACTGAAATAATCTGTCTGCATTTTAGTCATAAAGGTAATAAATAAGCATTTTCACAGCATATTCAAAATGTTTTGACTGATCAATAAGCCATCGGAGTAAGCAACTTTCAGTTTAATTATTCTTGTTTGCAAAGTGGTGATTTGGATAAAACTGATTAAACCTCTATAATAAGTATCACTTTGTGCAATACAAGCACATCAGGCAGTGGAGGATCCACACAATAAAGAATTTAAGCAAAGGATACACCTAAAGCTCTGTATAAATTAAATTGTCCAGTGAAAACACTTAGGACCTATACAGTTTCTCAGCAATTTCCTCGCAAACTACATGTAGATGTGTTTTTCAAACAACTCGTAAAACCAACATTTCTAAAGTAAAAGCTCTCTAGGCAGCATCTGTAGTAATGGGTATCTCTACACCAAGTATCTCTACACCAAGGGACAGCATGTAACTGTCTACACATCCTCAGCACATGCTGACTGGTAGTACACATGCATAG
>JBCEWB010119729.1:0-17202 GCA_039654565.1 Peronia peronii | reverse complement strand
GTATCTCTACACCAAGGGACAGCATGTAACTGTCTACACATCCTCAGCACATGCTGACTGGTAGTACACATGCATAGACTATAAGTGTGCGCATGTATAAGATGGTGATACACCATCTTGGGGACAATCCCATCATAATAAATCTGAGGCAGAAATAACCTGGAAGTCAAACTAAGTTCAAACAAACAAAAAAATAGTTCACATCACAGATTTGGCAGAACGTGTGCATTAGTATTACAAATAATGTATACAAAATACTCTGACAAGAAAACAAGGACATGTATTCCAATCTCTCAATGTCTACACACAGATTCCTATCACATGAGGCACATGACCTTTGATTTAGCAAATGTTAAATCGATTACAACAGTCCCCGTCAAAGAGCCCGGTCGCAAGGAGACAAAAAAGCAGGCTCTTAGCCTTACGCGGACAGGTTCATACATCAACCATCACTTCCACTTCCCTCCACCCCTGTCCCCATTTTACTACACATCTAGCACTGTGCGTTTCTCTCAACTGGACAATCTGATGTGAAATTACATCATAAGAAATTGCGTTTCTTGGCCCGAAACCGGCTCTCAGACATATTTTCTGTTTGGCAGCGGGTTCTTCAAGGAGTAGCCTAAATTGTTGAGAAAAAATTCCGTTTTACAGCAGACCCGGTTCTTAGTCTTAGGTGGCGGGTTCTGAGGCAGAGACCACTGTATCAAATCACAGTTCATGAGTTTGTCTTTTCAGTGATATTAAAACTGCATGCTATGAGATCTTTGTAAAACTATAAAATGCGTAGATCTAAACAACATTCAACAATACATTCAAACTATGAAACCTACTTTGGAAAAAAAAAAAGGAAAGCACCACTCGACTGCCTGAGTGCAGAGTTCAATGTATTCCTATAGGCAGCAAATGTGTATCCGGAAGAAAGAGAGTCATTCATATTTTTTGATCTCACAGACAAGGACCAATACCCATATATTCCTATCTTAACACAAGACCAGACTTCCTCAATGAAAATAATAGAAATGAAACAATATTTTCAAAATGTACTGCAACGATAATTAAAATGTTAAAAATTATAAAATAAATACTGCTTTCCCAAAAATAACAATATTTCCCAATAAAAACTTTCAAAAACAATATGAGGCCACAGTCCCAGTTATGAATGTTGATGCTCTCGGAGCCTTGGTTGGACCGGCATTGCCACACCACAAATGTATTTTCACAAGGCACTCCAGTCAGAATAGATGATGAGGAATGACCACAATCAACGAGTCAATATTATCATAAATTACAAGCTCACTAGCAACTTTACTATCAATGCTAGCAACTGCCTCGATCCACAAGTTCACTGGAAATCAAAAATGATTTTTTTTTTAAAATTTGCTGAAGAATAATATGCTTTTTCAAAAATTTGGAAAAGAAAATAAAATGTACATTATGCAATTTCAAAATACATATTTTAATTTAAGTTGGCAACAGGAGAGAAATGTATGGAATCAAATGCGTAGTAGTGGTGCCATTCATATTGCACACAAAAAACATTCATTTTCTTTACTTTGCTGCTTCATAATACTGTATCTCTAGCTACTATTTGACAAAATATATAACATATAACAAGCAAACAAGGTTATATATAATAAAAGTTCAGCACTGGAATTTAGCAGAGTTGGAAGATCTATGGTAATCTTACTTTAACTGTTTACAAACATAGGTGTGTACTGTATTAGTATGTTGTTGTTTTTTCCTAGTATCTGTTTCTTCAGATCAAGGAAAGACAAATGGCCTTGCATGGTAGAGCTCAGAATTGCAACACCTTTGACAGTATAGGGCAAATAAATCCTGTTGTAAGCAAAGCTCTCTGCTAGTCCTAGAGAGGTCAGTCATCTTTCCCTGCATACTTCAGCTGGCTGCACAATACTATACAATGTAACTGGCACATGTATAATGTATAAAGAAAAAGAAAATGAGCACAAAAAGAGCAGAAATTTATGTTAGGATGAAATTTTTCACAAAGATAGAGAAAGTGGCACTACTGCTATTATCCCCCCCACTTCCCTTATCAAATGCTTGTTCTAAAATTTCAAACACATGCTGATGCCAAGGAGATAAAAACACTACCACACTTTGCCACTACATGCAATCAGCTTCACAAGTAAAAAAGTCCTGAAAAAAGACAAGACTGAAAAGGATAAAGGCAAGGCATAAGAACTGACTGATCACTGACTGTTGTACCAAACAAAAGTAGCTTGCGTTTGCCATTATTCATAATTTGTCTCAGCAGTTTGATTGGTGTCTTACACTTACATGTGCAACCATTGTCCATGTGCTCCTTTTACAAACATCTTTATCTGCATTTTCGTACAGAAAAAAACAACAACAACAACAGAGGTCCCATTGTTACTGTGTTGGACACTCTCAGATCACCTTCAAAGAAGATCTAATATTCTGATTAAAAAAATAGAATATGAAATACACTGAAATTCCATTACAGACGCAAGAGCCTATTGCATCAAAACTTGTTACAGGTGAGCTCCACAGTATTGTATTCTACATTTCCAGTTTGTATCATAGTTCCCAGCTAAAAATACCAGCACAAACTGACAATGATTTTTAAAACAGATCAATGGAAAAATTGCTGAATCCTAAAAATAAATAAGAAGAAAATGATGATAATGAAAAAAATCAAAGAATCTTTGGGCAGAAAACACAACAAAATGCAAAAATCATAATGGACTAATCTGGCGTCACACTATAACAGAGGACTAGGAATCACAGTTTAAAATGTCAAAAATAACAAATGGTTTTTATGGAATTTTTTGAGCCAGTTCATCCAGTCAGCCAAAATTACCTCCCTTTACCAAGTACAAGAGTATAATACAAGCATTGTCAACAAGAAAAATATCACTTTTTGAAATATGACAGATGGACATTCTGAGAAATTCACCAGGTGATACAAACGCTTTATTCTCATCACGATAATTTTTTGCTACATGTTTCAAATTAGAGCACAAAAAGTGATTTTTTTTTCTGTCTGTACAATCAGGGTGGGCTGACTGGAATTAAAAAATCGACACCTTCGGGAAGTTCGAGTCGAATCTGACGAATCGAACATGACAGTCGATTCTGAACACAACTCAGACGACTCAGGCTGGAAGGAGAAAATGAAGGGCAAGAAAACATTGTACCATAATAAATCTTTTTAAAACATTAATAATAACAATGCATACAAAAGAAGATACTATGAGTCTAGAAAATTTTGAATAAAAAGATTGGCATATCTCCTGCAAACTGACGAAAATGCCCATAAAATACAGTACTATGTTATTTTCTCTCTGAGTTGAAGTCAAGAGGGATATTCGACTTTTTCGAACATGACCCGATTCTGGCACATTCTAGAGTGATTCTAGGGCGAACACGCTCACATGACAGGCTTCCTTTGTGTTGACTGGTTATGAATAGTGATGAGTGCGGTAGTATCACAGGGTTTATATCTCAAACAGAGCTAGTGGGCCAAGGTCAAACACAGGCACGTTTACTGCTGCACTGTGCTGCAGTCAGCGTGAACATTGCATGCGATTGCATGGAGTGTTAGATCTCTGGTATAATTAATATTAATCAACTCTCTGTGCCAACCAAAATAATCCAAATCTGGAAACAATGCCCAGTGGTCAGTTCCCTAAAAGTTTCCCTGCTTTGCTTTCTCCTGCTAACACACAATATACACTATCCCACCTTTGACTTTCACTTTATTATTGTTCACTATTTCTGATTTTCTGCTATTGTCACTCCATATTCTGAAGTGCTGTTTTTGATTTATTAATGTCTGTAAATATTGCATTTTTTATTTGTCACCTTTTGTTTGGACTGAATTTTCAAATCGCGACATACTCAACATCTGGATCTCACAGTGTGCTATAGAAGCTGACGGAGAGATCTAACGATCAAAAACGAGTGACATGTAAACTCGGCAGGTCAGTCTTCACGATGCACGGGAGCACAACAACAATAACGATGAAACATTGAAACAACTACAGAAATTCATCCGACGACTGCTATAGTTTTGACCTACTTTTGCACAAGTCATGACTCGACAATTGTCTCCAATACTGCACACTGCACTATTATGTTCGGCCAGAAGCAATTCTTCGATTCCAGGTCAGAGCACTCAGAGAAATGAATTTGGGGTCAAATTTAGCCCGATTTGACCTCTTACTATTTTGGGAAACAAAATATTTCTCTGCATGTCATAGACTATCATGTTGACCCAGCATCGAAAATTGAAGTCACGTTCGTCAATTCTGGGTCACAAAATGTTCGGAGTCGTGATTCACCAAGTTCGTTGAATCGGCCAATGCTTCTCTCACACTCCTTGTACTTAGCAAAGGGAAGTAACTTGATTGGTAAAAACAAAAATGGCTTATTGCAAATGGAAGTCTGACAATCTTATTGAGAAAAGCTGCTACAACAACGACAATTAAAAACACAAGCAATGTAAAATTCCTTTGGCAACCAGCAAAATAAGATAAAACGTGAAAACAAATCTGTCTGTTTATAAGACAAGTCATTTGAGGCTGAATTTTTTTCAACTGCTTCTGACATAAAGTATATGTACAGCTGTAAAGATGAAAAACTAAAAATATATTCTACTGAATAAATAGCCCCTATATGTAAGGTATGGCAGTAGTAGATGATTAGCGTAATCATGGAACTGAAATCTTGAACTGATACAGGTCAAAACTTCTTTTAAAATCTAGCATAAATTAAATTCTGGTTTCAAATTTAAAAAAAAAAAAACTGACAAAGATTCAATTTATTTTAAGAGAATCTGAAGCATAAAAAGGACACCAAACACTGATTTCCAGGACTAAAAAAGATTCACTTTCATTAAATCAGAAACAAAGTTCCCAGTGTTAAACTCCTCTTTCGTCATTAAGAGAAATAATATTACATCTCCCTCTATTAAAATGTATATGCTTTTCTTGCAGGAAACCTCCCAAATATGGACCTTTAGATCTAACTTTTGTCAAAGTAACCTATCTGCAAAACAATTAGATGATGTTGAATTTTTGTTTCTAAAATGTTTTCAGAAATGGTAAACATGAAACAAAATTTTCATCAAAAGGCCCAGTCATCCACTGACACAACAGATACACATAATCAAGATTTTTGAAAAAAAAAAAAAGAGAGAGAAAAAAAGTAACAGACAAACAAAGACACCTACAACAGTTGTATGTATAAAACTGAATATGTCATTCAGTCGTATGTGCAGTTCAAACACTTTGATGTCATTATCAAATGAGGCAGCTCTAGGATGTCATTCTGATCCACTCTAACTCTAACTTTCACCATAGCCCCACTCAACCCTCCTGATGATGTAAACCTTATGTGTCTGTCACTCATCTGGCACTTTCACTCTATCACATACAGAATGTCCTTCAAAACAAAGATCAATGAACAGAGCATAATCATATCTTCTGTGAGCTATAAAACTGTGCACAGGACAAATACCTTCTTTTTCTGTCAAAACAAAGCAAGCACAAAATTATTTCTCTTGATTCTAGCGCTGCCAAGCGGTCAATCACACTGAATCTTTGTGATCATTCTGTTATAGAAGATGAAACATACAATTATGACATGATTTCTCATAATGAAAGAGGCACATTTTGATATCTGGATTGTGTCACTATTATTCTGATAGTCATACATTATTGTATTGACCTCAAATGATGCAAAACATCCAAACTCTGACGAGGTGACATAAACATCATGCAATATTACATCAGAATCTATAAAAGGTAACCCAAGTTCAGAGCACAAACCTGAGCTAGCTGGCAGTGACATAATTTTAGCTAATCACAGATCACATTTACAGTACATTACAGAAAGATTTGTCTCATCAATCTTTTCTAAGCAGCTGTCGTATAAAGCAGAGAGAGAGTCTTTATTTCTGAATGAAAGAAACCTCTCTTCCATAATCACCAAGCCAAATTAACTGATGTGATTTCTGTTGGTCAAAGACCAGACGATTGAGGTTTTTAGGCACTAGAACTTAAAAGTACATCTGATATATATATATATAACAAATACATATCTAAAAAAAAATTAAAAATTAAGAAAACAAAAAATGTGAAGAGTGTTTTCCTAAAATTCATTAAATCAGTTTTTTTTTCATTTCTCAGAAAGTGAGGAAAACTTTCCATTCAATGCCCAATTATGCTATCTTTTGCCACTTGGTAAATTCTTGAGGGTCACCTGATACACATGTAAATTATCAAAATCAATATGGTAGAGTCCCATTCAGCCAATGAGACAAATCCACTTTAAAAGATGAAAGATTCACTTATCGAGTTTTCAAAAACCACTCTGCATTTGTATGAGACTATAGAGATACAGGTATAAATTTTAAGGGTCTTAATTAACTCAGAAAAAAGTTTTATTCATTATCATTTTGGGTCATCACCAAAATTCTGTCGGATTTGTTCAAAGAAAAGAAACGTCAAGACTGTGTGAGGTCCCAGTCGAACAAACGCCGGTACAAAGCCCTGGGTAAAAATAAAAATTTAAAAAATCATTTTAGAAAAGCGCAACGCATGATGGTACATTGGCAAATTATATTTATTTTTAAAAAATAAATGTTTAGAAATTTCACCTGTGATGAAAGCAAGTATGACTGAGATAGAAACATACAGAATCTGTAAAGGAACGTTTCAAAATTACAAACACATAATACTCTATTCTTCAACAATTCATCACTGTTTCAATGAAACTAAAATCAATCTTACACCTACAGGGTTCTATTCATTATATGCTATTTAAACCCTCTATTTTAAAACAATAGAGAGCATTTATACAGTGCTTATCTCCGTACAATGCAGGCTCTAAGTGGGTTGCAATCTATTTTTACCCCACATACCCAAAGAAGATACCCATAAATGTTCTCAGCTTCCTGGGAAGCATACAAGACAGCTGCCTCTTAGACACTCAAGTTCTTATCAATCTAACAATATCATTCATTGCCATAGCCGGGTACCCATTTAAACCAGGAAATATGTGTAAATTGCGTTATTTATGATCATAAATATATAACTCAGCAGCATTTTTTTATTTTATTATATTTGCAGACAGGTTTGGTGTAAGATATCATTTCAGTCTATAAAGAGGTGATGCATATACATGTATCACAATAAGAAGACAATTAGACTCTATGTCATCTAAGTGTATTTCAGATATTTGCAAGCTAAAGCTGGACCTCCATCAAGCTATGCTGGATTCTATTACTGACTGAGAGGGAAAAAAAAAGGCAGATCAAAACTGATGACGATTTATCTTATGAGACATATGTCCAATGGCAATGAGAAACATGAACAACACTTTGTCTCTTGTTATGGTGACAACAATATACTATGCTCTAAACTACCAAGTACCTTGAAAAATCCAAGGGGTCCATTCTTGCCAATATCAACGGCACACGCCATTATATTCTGTAAATGCAAATTATTTAAAAAAAACAAAAAATTAAGATCTCCAGGTATGAGGAGTATATATATGGTTATAATAATTACCACATGAATGCAATGGTTCTGGCATACATGGCCGCCATGCGGGAATTTATTGTCTTCAGTGACATCATTAGTATTTCATTTACACATTTAAAGGCTCTGATTTCTTCAACAATCAGTAAAAGTAAATTCAAGATTTTATCAAATATATATTGATTTTTATTTAAAATTGCTACTTATACAAGATACTAAAATTTGAAAAAAAAATTAAATAACTTTCTTAAAATAGCACTAAATCCCATAAAATAGCATTAAAATATAACGGTATAGATAAATATTGTATTCACTCTGAACTGACATTGATTGATATTTCTCATAAAGCCACAACTTTTAAAGACTTGACTAGACAATAATTCTCTGTCTATAGATTAAGAATGAATGAGACCATCTGTCAGTAATCTCTGCAAACCCGACGGAGCTACGAGAAAACTGTGCACTAACCTTGTAATGTCCTGGCGGAGCATTCATCATTCTTGTTTTCATCACATCTAAGGGCTGTGTCAGGAATGTAGCTATCATGCCCTGATGTCATTTTGTAAAAATTCAAAATCAAAGAAAATGTATTTCATCTCAGGGTTATGCATCATAAAACTACAAAAATAAACAGTTCCAGCAAAACTATGGTAACTTTCACATTACAGCTTCATAACTCCATCAAATACAAAACCTGCTTTTAGAAGGAATATACCTTTTTTTTTGATAATTCACACCACAGTTATCGTAAGCCAAATGTTCCTCTATATTTCATTCAGTTTAATCATCCTTGTGCTGCCCATGTCAAATACTACAACAATATGATATGATAATTGTGATCAGATCTCTAATAGTTTGCATAACGTTATATCACAGCTTCTCAGGTGTACCAAGGTATTTCCAATGCACTATTATATCCTCCTTCAATGTGAAGCCCAACTGTGTCATGACAGGACTTCTCTCCCTGGCACTTAATTAACATTTTGATGCATATTAAAGTAAATGTGATAAAAAGGAAATTGTTACCAAAGATAACATGCTAGTACTAATGTAACTCAATGTGAGGGAGAGGGAATTATTCACTGCAGGATAGTCGTCCTCACAAATCAAGTCCTTACAGCAAAGAAATGGAAATGACAATGACTGTCCCTCATTCCCCATACCAGCAAATACTCTTGATTATTATAGAAAATCTGGAGAATAAGGTTTGCTCTACAGTGATCTCGGAATGGTTTAAACTAGTGAATGACAGAAACATAATACTCGACAAAATCTCGATTTTCAACTACAAAATGTCAAAGGGTATTCACTGAACAAAAGATCAAAAACAAATCTATATACTTACAGCAAGTGTGCTTGATGTTAAATGGAGTGTTGGGTTATCAATAAAGAAGCCTGACAGCAAAAGCAAATTTTTCAATTGATCGTAACAGGCTAGCTGCCCCACTGTAACTAGCACCGCCCTGGAACTAGCCATCGTGGCTCCGCCAAAGGCCTTTGTGGGTCCCTCATATCTGACTACTCTATATAACCCATCAATGGCATGTTTGTAACTGAAAAATAGCAAGCCACATTAAAATTATATGTGCAACCGGAGCTCAAAATCAATATACCAACAGTACTATTTGTGAATAAAAGTCATACAAATGCAATCTGATCATCATGTATATGGCACCAGTGGAAAATCAAAAGGGTTAAAAAATTTGGCCAGTACCACCAATTTATTCAATTTTTAACATATAAAGACTCGACAAGTCTCTACAAATTGTTGTTTGTTACTTTTGGCGTAACAGCCCATCTTAAAATTTAGGACATTTCTATAAAGTCAAGAAAAGAAATCTGCCAACCATTAATACTGAGGATAAATTTCCACAGCAAATATGTGTACAGATGTCACAGAAACATGGTAAATTATCTCTCTTCACATTCTGTCTTATGTCTTATGTAGCTTGAGCTTCAATCACTGCAAGAAGTATGATGACTACAACTTCACATTACTTTTACAGTTAATGAGATTTTCCTCAGCTAAATACTCTTGATTCCAACAGAAATGTCTTGAGAAATTGCATTTGACAACAAAAACAATGCAATTAACAATGACTCTATGCTGTAATATTGTGAGTAAAACCTGACAAAACTGATGTGATGAACACAGATGCAATGATAATTCCTATCCTATCCCATCTTTTTAACAACACATGATCTGAACACAAGCATATCACAGGAATCTGTTTCCAAGGGCATCTCTATCATGAATGTATTTAAGTGTAATGTTCCTCACATATGCTACACAGCGAGATGAAATGAGACAGATGTCACACGGAGATTCACTGAGAGACTGGGATTTTACTGACTGTAGAGTCACAAGACTGAACTCTGGACGTGAATATTCTGGCACAGAAGAGTCGTGACTCAGTAGTTTTTGCACCACTATCACGTGCACACATTTCTCTTTCCTGACACACTAGTAACTTTATGCATGAAAAATGTTTGACACATTGCACACACATACAGTTTTGAAATTATTATGAGCAACCATGAGACTAAATGCAAGAGCTTTCAAATCTTCATCAAGTGCTGCTTCCAGAGGGATCTCGGAATATCCGGGCCAGAAAAACATCACCAATGAAGGGCTAGCTGACCTCTCACTTATCAACAGAGGAAGGTCATCTATAGAGGAAGAAATTGGCAAGAGCTTTGTCGGAAAAGAACTTCCCCGATATCTATAAAGGAAGAAATTAGGTAAAAGATGGTGGATCTGGATGGAACATACACTAAGAGAACTAAATAGTACCACTATCAGTGCGCACAATGAAACCCACACTGGATGCAGAGAAAGGCTTTGCGACCTTGAAAAAGGGTAAACAGCAACGATTTTTGTACATCATGATACAACAGCGAACTTACTTTCTTCGTTCCTCTCTTGGAAGTTTGATGTCATTTTGCATTCTGAAAGAAGATGAAGGATGACAAATTGATAAGAAGTTTGGGCATATATCCTTTCGTTTACAGACAAACAAACTATTCAAAACTGGTTTCGGTGTAGACTTTTGTCACATACTAAGACTGAACTTCCCCTACATTAACTGCTCCACCTTTATTAAAAATATAACCCATTTCCAGCCAAATTCCATGAACAAATTTGCAAAATATCTAGTAACTTTCAATTTGGGTGAAAAAAAAATTGAACCGTAACTGTTTTTTTTTTTTACATTTTTTCAGCAGAAGATTAGCAATTTCTCTTTAAAAAAAACTGTGTACAATTAATGTTTCTATAAAAAGCAGGATACGATAGAGTTGGCAAACTATGATTTTGAATGATCATTACAGAATGATCATTACATCTGCCATCATGTAAGTTTCTATGTACTTGTTAGTCATATCATTCAAAAACCGTATTTCATTTATGTACATTAGCGTTTGATGGTAATCTGACCAATGAGGACTCTGGTTCTGTTGAATCGTGATGTCTATACAAGTAATATTAAACCCTTAAGTCTGGCTTACCTGACATTCACCAGATCAGCTGGTGTTCCCACTAAACCCCCCGATGCCCCTGCAACGGCTGCAAGAGCAACCTTTTCATAGAAAGGCATGCTGCGTCCATCTTTGATAAGTTCTTTCTTGACAGTTTCATAGATTGCAAACCTTGTCATGGAGTATGTTAACTGATGAATGAAAATGAGTCAACCAATAAAATCCATTGCATGTGTAGATAAAACTCACGACAAAAAAAGAAAAATAAAAAATATTTCAACAACAACACCAAAAATGGATTGGAAGAAAAGAGACTCTGATGTAGTTTGCTGCCAGATTTTACAATATCAAAATGAGTAATCTAATTTATCTTCAATTTCAAAAAAAATATATATAAAATGTGGTCGACATATACACCTGTGGAATACATAACAGATGTGGACAAAAAAATCAGAAATTCATAAGAGCAACACAAGTGTGAAAATTCCTGTAAGATACCTTGCCACAAAATTAAAATCTGCATGAAAGTTGATGAAAATCTTCCAAACAATTGATGTTTGATGTTAACTTAGTCCTTGATTGAAAACGAGGCACTTTGAGGAAAGTGACAATTTGGTCTGATCAGATAAACCATTTCAAGACTACCTGTCGGCATATGGAAGCTGAAAGGCCATTGTACAACCCAAGGATGCCGTCATTCTTTACCACTTTCACAGCCATCTGCACCAGGCCAATTTTCCCAGACTGTTGGGTTTGAAGATGTACCTGGAGAGCCATGACAGTCCCACAATAGTTTAGTCCGAGAGCAGGTGCAGCTCACAGAGATCATATCACACAAGCTCACTGTGATACAGCCAACAAACTGTCTAATATAATTATTCTCACAGGCCAGAATAAACGTCAATAATTAAAAGACGACCATTATATTTTTGCCCCTAAATCACTGAAGTCAATCAATAAAATAATGCAACCATTACTATCTCTAACCAATGCACTAAAATCAAAGCTGTCTGATTCTCCACTACATCAAGACTGTTATAACATATAAGCATAATACACAATAGCAACAAAGATAAAAGGCAAATATGAATGTTCTTTGTCAGATTTAGTTAAACCTCACTGAACATGAGAAGTCTTCATTTGAAATTCATCCCACTATAGCCCAATGCCATTAATGTTAAGCTTTCAGGGGGATACCAGTAGACAGTGCAAGTCTGATGATTAGAAGGGGAATGATTTGCTGTCTAACTGTGATCTCACTCGCCAAGGGCTATAGCAGATAACAAATCAATTCTCCTTGAAGGAGACAAAACATAAATAAATAAAATAACATAATAAAATCAATTTTAAAATTAAATTAAATAAGATAAATAAAATAATTTTTAAAAATTAAATAAATTAAAACAAAACAATAAATCAAATAAAATAAAGGTGACAATAATGCTAATAATGATGTATGATAATATAAAAAGTTACTACTATACTCGAATTTATGATGACACTAGTAATCTTCCCTTTTCTTTTCTTACCTCACTATCTGGCAGGTGTACAACTAGTGTATTAGTTCTCAAATTTTATAAATGATCATCACAACAATGTTGATACTACAAAAACAGACTGCTTTCTTTAAACTCATAGACAATCTCCTATCCATCAACTTTATGTTAATCATTTTAAGACACTATCAGCCCAGGTTCATGCCGAGAGGTCCTCAGAATTGGCATGTAGACGAGTGGGCAGGGCAAAGGAGTGCGATATCCCTATTAACATACACAATTTCAACTTGGCAAAGCCCTCTTCCCCCCCCCCCCCAACCTCTTCCCTCTTTCTCTTCCATTGCTAGCCCACTCCTATGACCCCCCCCTCCCTCCCCTCAAAATATCAGAATGGCATACTGACCAGCAAGTGTAGACCAAACGATAGGCTGAAATAATCCCTCATGGGGCACACTTAATATAAAAAGCTCAAGTTTATATACCAATCATTTATTTGATGTATTTTTGCTTTCATCCTGATCTTCAGAATACTTAGATCAATTTGTGATAATAACCTGTTGTCAACCCTCCGCTGTCAGTCACACACTGAGCAGCAAAACCAACCAAGACAAGTGTGTTCTACAACTGTCAAGGAAAAGTGGATTTGAGGCCACTCATATGCCTTCTTTGAAATGCAACAGCTGTCTTCAACAACATGGCATCTTTAAGCATTTATCCAAATAGTCAATACTGAAATGCTGAAACAGCCACCTACACATTCTTTAGTTCTATGGTAAACACACTATTCAGATATATCCTGTGTCAATTCATGTAATCCCTTGAACATAATCCCATAAATTATTCACTATATCACCAACTTTTCTACATTACAAATGCATACAGAAGGTTTGAAATAAAATTACAAATAATGTTATATATGTATATTAAGTGACAAGCCTCTTGAACACAAGTAACACTGAATATTAGGTATTTTGAATATTGATCCGTCTAGTTTAATTTCTGTGGTTTTCTCTTTCTCTCTCTTTTTATATCTTACACCAAATGTGAAATCTAACCATGAAGGGGCAGCTATGGGATCAATACAATTTTTTTACTATAACAATTCAATACCATTTGAACTTTAATACCAAAATATTTCTAAGATCTCTTTCAGAGCACATCAGGACAACATTCAAATATGTTGTCGGAAAAAAAGCTATGAAGCTATCTGTCATTAAGAAAAAGACTGCCCTCATAAATTTACAGTCTAAACTATCCTAATAATATTTTGTGAACTACCAAAATAAAAAAAAATTTTAAAATCATAAGAAAATATTTTCTTCTATATCTTTTGGGAGAAAAAATACAGACCAGATCAAAGTTAAACTGTATCAATTGTGAGCATCTGTTTTGTTCAACATGTTATTCCCAGTTAATTAAATCCTCTGGCAATTTTATTCTTAAATGATTGTCATTTTCAGAACAGTGCTTCACCAACGTTAACTTTGCAGATTTAATTATGGAGAAAAAAACTATTTTTGTCCTACAATTCTTGGTGGCAGATGTCGAGATGTTGACTTCAGTAGGTTCAGTTTGTAGGATTATAAGGTGTTTTGCAGCTGAAAATGAAGTGGGCTTAAGACATAAGGTCCTGGTGCGGACACTTTTCAATCAGGGGAGGTCATTCGATACTTAAACTTGCATTCCTGTTTCAATTTAGCCTCTTCTGGATACAACAAAATAGCGATAGAATGAAATGACTTCCATTCCCCGCAAATTTCATTTTAACCATATTAGAGTGTATTTGTATTATTATGTGGTCAGAGATCTCTGTTTGTCTCAATACAATTCCTTAAGCCCACCTGATATATAACACATAAAACATTGATAACACAGGCATGAGTAGTTACCTTCAACAAATCCAGTGGATGTGTGCAGCAAGCAGCCATAGCACTGGCTGTTCCTCCAAAATACCATCTCCCTATCCTCTTTGTCTTGTCCACCTCTGCCATGTTTCACTCTGGGTTGTCCAGTTAAACTCTGAACAATGAAACGGGATACAGTTTTTTTTTCTAACTTAATTGTAAAGTCACATCTTTAAAAACTCATTTCAGTCAATTACTTTGAGTCCATGTCAAACAAGATATTTAAAACAGTCACTGAGCTGAGTTAAATTACTTGCTCCTTTCTAGAATACACATAATCTTTTAATCAATTTTCAGATTGTGCCAAGAGATTAATTAGAACAAGTATGCGCAATGTATGGGACACATTCCTATACCGTCAGGTATCCTTGGCTGAAGTGATTATACAGTACAACATTCATTACACATCTCCTCAGCATCTCGGGATTGTTTAACAATATTCCTTTACCAGCTTGCTACAGCAATGTTTCTGAAACTATGTCATTTGCAAAGTCAAGCAGGTGGAGAGTCCACAACAAAGATTTATTCAGACTGAAACTTGTATACATCATTTAGATCATTAGTGCCAAGCCAGCAAATACTCCTTTGTCTGTCTGAGCAGCATCAGATAAATCTGATGACCTAATCTGTAAAAAAAAAATGCTGATAAAAAGAAAACATGTAAAAGCACGAAATAAAAATTCTTATCTGGAAAAAGAGAGTAAATGTCAAATGATATAAAAGTGTAAACAATTTTGCTTTTTAATACTCAACAATAACCGAGTTCATGCAATCTGAAGTTTAACACATTAGAAAAATATATTATTTAGCTATATATATTCCAGCAATGTATATATCTGTTTCTATGACTGGATCTAGATCTAGGTTTTGAGCGAGAAGAAAATTTCAAGGTAACCTATAGATGATACTGTTATTTGTCATAGATTTAACAGTTGACTGTTTTCTTGACCTAGATCTAGATGTTTTACTGACATAAAATTATTATATTGATATACAGAAGCAGAGTGTGGATCTAGATTTCAATATATCTAGATCTTAAATAATATGGGATATTACAGAGCTAATTAATCATCGGTTATGTGAGTATGAGTGCGCAGTTTCATTATCTTCATCTATATTCACATTAACCGATTTTTCTCCAGTGAACGGGTTGACGAATTCATAAGACTGTCAAGTAAAAAAAGAACATTTGAATGAGGATGTGCGTTAATCTCCAACTTGGTGATCCCATGCTGAGCTGACAAGCTAGATCTAACACTGACTACATCAAGACTTTAACAGTGAAATCTAGATCTACATCCTTGTGTCTCCGAACGGACAAGATCGCGTCGAGTCTAGATCAACATACCTCATTTTCGTCACACCGTCGTAGTAAATGCATATCTAAGTTAGTTTATGCATTGTAGTGTGAATTTCCATTCCCTTAAACAGAAATTGAATAAACCCGAAGGTGGTCTACGTTTAACTTACCCGCCTATGCTGGTTGTGATGTACTTTGGATCTGAAGGTAGAGTCTAGATCTACGTTTTCAGTGAAGAACCGGTGTACGTAGGCCAAAGGCCTGCCAGTTGACCTACACGATAACTAAACACACACTATCCAAAGTTCAGGGGTGAATATCTGACCTTGACCTTAGGTCACATTTCCCTTCCCCTCTCCCTCTTTTCCTCTGCTTGAGATGATGTCTCAAAATAATAGGATTATTTTATTAATTATTTATTCATAACAATAAATAATGTTTATTTAGCTTTTAAAATGTAGCAATCTCCACTCAACCGCCCGAGTCTGGATCATCTCAATTTTTTAAAAATCCCTCCACTCTTTACCTGCGACTACTATTATCTATCTTACTGACTGATGCGCATATTGGGGGATTGCACCGACATCAAAGACACTGGAGAAAACCTAGATCTACTTCTCTAGTCACATTCTGAAGGATAATTATGTTTACAAAAACGCCATACAGGTTTTCAATTTAAAAAAAAATAAAAAATTAGACCTTCCATCGCACCATGGTTGTTAGGTGGACCAAAATGTATGAACATGTGGCAACCCGTACGGCAAACCACATCATATTATTTACACCGATACGATTTTGATAGCTTTTGATTAGCTTTCGAACTTTGATACTCATTATAACACATCTTTGGTGTTGTTGTTTTTTTTTAACGTAAATTCACGATTACTATTACTAATGTTGATGTAGCAGTAGGCTAATCGACAAGTGCGCCGTTCGATTAAAAAAAAAAAATGGAACGAATTCAGAAAAAGTGACAGAAGCTGTGCGTGAAAAGGATTGCATGACATACATTACGGTAGAGCATTGCAACATTGCCCAATTAATTATCATATGGTGTCACATGGTTTCCGTGTTTGTAACTTTAGTCCAGTTCTGAATGAGATGACGTTACGTTCTACGTCTTTCAACCTCCTGGTGGAGGTTATCTCGACCTGAATGAGATAGGGTTTCATTTTATGTTTCATGTCATCGAAATGTCCATGTACTAGTATACCAGCCTTTGACTGTAAGTGGTTGGCATAGGCCTACCCGTTGTTGCCTTGCCAATAAGTATCGTTACAGACATTTTTTCTCGTGAAAGTAGGCTTAATATGTAATATGTGAAAATACGATGTGAAAATATATATATATATACACACATATCTATCTATCTATCTATCTATTTATCTATCCATCCATCCATCTATCCGTCCATCCATCTATCCGTCCATCTATCTATCTATCTATCTATCTATCTATCTATCTATCTATCTATCTATCTATCTATCTATCTA
>JBCEWB010119728.1:5940-43088 GCA_039654565.1 Peronia peronii | reverse complement strand
GAGTGGATGCTCTACTTTTGCTCGTGTGCCTTGCTCCAAAATATTTGCTCGCCTTTTCCCCGACAGGCTGACAGTGATATTCCCCTATATTATCATGTACGGCTGTCTTTGTACTGTCCTTCTTTTTTCTATATCTGCTTCACTATTGCATTTTGCTAGTCTGGAACTTTCCTTTCCTCCCAAACTTTTGGAGAGATGGTGGTGAGCCATTTCATTCCCGTCTCACAGCGGATCAGGATGGCTTCAGTAAAAATATGAAAGCTGCTAAATATTTATGTTGTTAGGATATGGGTTCCTTTCTATGTCAACCAGAGATCATACAGCATTCCTGGAACACTGTGTCAACTGCTGTATATTATCGTTGTGTAGCAATCGTGATTAACAGTTGTGATTTTTCATGTTTCAGATATGTTTATGATGGCACAACTAAAAGAAGTATACAACAATCAGAACTGAGGAGTTTTTTGTTTTGTTTTTTTTTTAGAATAATTTTTATGTTTTACTCATTTATTTCATAAAATTTGTGATACCTAGAAAAATCTTAATTATATTTTCTTCGAGTGACATAACAATAATGCCAATATCAAAATACTGTCTTATCTCAGATTTTGTCAAGAGGCAAAGAGGGTCTTGGCGCCCCACGGTACCTTGGCAGCACTTTCCAATGGTCCTGAGATACTGGAGAATAATAATGCACATCAGTACATCCTTCAGGTAAGGTTGTCACATCATCATCATCATCATCATCATCATCATCATCATTATCATCATCATTATCATCATTATCATATTATTCTTCATCATTTTATAAAATATAATAAGACTGTTTAACTGGCAACTAATTAAACAATGTAAAAAAAAGCAAATGACATATATAAAGAACTGAATATTGATGTTAATAGTATCATAATCTTATTCAAATGCCTTGAATTTTAAGACGCGGACTGTCCACCAGCAACTAACTAAGTAGACCCCCCCAAAAAAAAAAAAAATAATGATATATATAGATTAACATTGATATTATGTTAAAAATTAAATAAAGAGATGAAACTGAAAAAAAAATGATCAAGCCAGATTAGGGCAACGCTATCACATTATCATCATTATGATGTTACTGGTGTATCCTAAAAGATCACCCTCATCATCATCGTCGTCGTTCTGTCGTCGTCTGTCAATGTTTTCCATATAATAGGCCAGTCAACTTACGTCCATTTCCATGAAAAGGGGAAAAATGGATTGGCGACGTCTTTGATAGTTTTACCCTATGCTAAATGCGGAAAGAGGTATAAAAACACCCCGAAATAAGGAGAGTCAGAACCGATATTTTATTGCTATCAGAAATGGTAGACCACTGTTTCCCCTCTGTTTTCGAAACGGGGAGTGTGGGCCCAATGAAAATTCACCCTTCTGTGATTTTAAGTTCGCGAAGGAGATTGAGAAATTTGCATCATAGGAAATAGCTCTCAAAAGAGGCCTAGGGGAGATTTTGTTGATTTTACGCATTCATAGACAGAATTGTTAGCATAATAATTCGGATCAACAAAACATTTGAGTAAACTGTATATTTAATTTACATCCAGATAGTGACAATCAACGCACTGAGGATCTGGTTTGCAAGTCATTAAATAATCATGTCGTTCATAAACCTATCTGTCACATATAACACAAATATTTAATGTGCTAAGCTGGGCTAAAAAACATAAATCCGAAAAATTACCTCTTTTATGCTATGGACAAATATCGGCTTATTTCTCTGGGTCATTCTCTCTCCCCCCCCCCCCCCTCCACTCCCACCCCGAATCCTTCTTTAATATTTCTCACAAACATTTTCTTCTTTCATTCAGACAATGACTATAACACGTGAATCTTTACTCTGTTTTCAGATCCCTGCTGATAAATTTCATAAACACTTATTTATAAAAAGCACCCTTGAGATGATCTATGCCAAACTTCATGCTTTGAAAATGCATGGAATGGAGAATGTATGGAGGTAAAGTCTGTCCAGTTATCCCAGTCCTGCACTTATTTTCTTACATCTTACTGGGCACAAAGTGCATGAGCCACTAAAACATATAAAATATGCATATGACATAGTCTATCTGACAGTTTTATCATATATTTTTCAGAACATAGAAAAAAAGTGGAGAGATTCACAATTAATTTGGTGGTGTTGTATCGCTCCTTATTTTTTCTTACATGGTTGTTTACCTTACCAGTTCTAATTATGAAAACAATAGACAAAGAAAGGATTTTAAAATAAGCTTATTGTTTTTGCGAATATGATCTCAAAATCCAGTTAAGAACACTATAGAATCGTATCGTATTATCCTACTAGTGAACAAAACTGCTCTTAAATCATCTTTTTAATTTTGTTTTGATCTTCAAGGCTCGATGGCGTGTTCGACAAGGAGCAATGGAGTCTGGACTCTTATCTGGGCTATCTGAGAATATTTTATTATGTAACTCGATATCAGGATGAACATCCAGATGAGGACGTCATTGAAGAAATGAGGAGAGAGTAAGGCACTCTCATTAAATTAGTTTTAGCAGCGCTTGGGCTATTCCATGCTAGTCATCACAGACAACATAACCAGATCTAGTTCTAATGAGTATAAGCTTTGTTTTATTGTATGTTTTCCTTTTGCTCCCCTCTTGTGTAATAAACAAAACGTTATATTCTGTCTATAACACCCTTTAAATTCAGAATATCTCAATCAACAAATAGAGAAAGCCTCTTTGAAAAAAAAAGGGGCAAAATTGAAAAATATAAAAATTCATATTCATGTCATTTATACTGTTGTCAGAGTGTTATGGAATATAAATGGAGCTAAACATTCTCATATTATGTACATGTATAATAAAAGTTTGTGATACTGGGCAAAATATATATTGTAATTTGTGATAGACAAATAGAATATTCCTAGATTAGGAGGTGAGGATGAAAGAGCTTATGGCAATCTAGAAAAGTCAAAATTTGACAAGGAAAAATTGAAGGCCATCATTTCCGAATAGTAGGGCTTGAAACCCACCAAAACTCTGAATAAGACCTAGCATTATGAATAATATAAGATAGCTGATCAACAGATGGCGCCTCTCATTAATGCGGTTATGGATAGAGAGGGCAAATTAGGGCATGATAATTTGGTACAGTATATGATGAGATGGACAGCATGACAGGACAGGACAAGACAGAACATGACAAGATGGATAGGGTAGGATAGGATAGGACAGGACAGGACAGGACAGGATCGGATCGGATCGGATCCCACAGGACAGGATAGGATAGGACAGGCAATTTGCCCTATATAATTCGGATTATGATATCTTTGTTTTTTTTGTTGTTGTTTTGTTTTGCCCTTTTTAAAACGAAGAGACTCAACATACTTTTGTCTGTCTCTTTCTTTTCCCAGTCTGTCCAAGATTCTGTATGGTGAGGACAATCCGGCACATGAAATATCCCTGGGTATCACGGTGGAAACATTCATGGCACTTGGCCGCAAACCTGCGTAGTAATAAGAAACATAACTTTCTTCCCCAGATAAGAAAGCAATTGTCCTTTTCCATGCAAAAAAAAAAAAAAAGAAACAAATCGGAAACAATGTATGGTTTAAGACAGTGCTAATCCAAATTTTCGTGGACTGGAAGTGGCGGACTTAAGAATGATATCTTCTTTCACTTTAACATGAACAACAACCACCAGCATGTTGTGTGAATCTAATCTTATCTCCTTCTTTAAATATCATTCTACCAATACTGCTAGTTATAACTGTATTCTACGATTAAATGCACTTCTCCTTTCATGATTAAATTCTGTCCATGTTCTCCTTACTGCAGCAATATTGTGCCTTATACTCTTCAATTTTGATGTATTTTGTGAATTTTCACAAAGTAACTACGACAATTTGGCAGTTCATTACAATTTATTTATTTCATTTTATAATTATTATTACCTTTTTGTAAACGTTTTATTATATACAAACCATAATGTATTTTTTTTTCTTTTTTTAAGTCAAGGGAACTTTGAGCACTTAAAATGATTTTTTAATAACTATGATAATTAAACATTGATGATTAGTACTGCAATGCCTTTTGTCTCACCATTTACATTTTTTATAAATTTACCATCTGTTTGTGTGTTCATTCTTTCAAATAGTGTTGATGCTGTCACTGTCTTCTCAAAACGTGAAAACAGAAAGAGTCTGTCTGGTGTAATTTTAAGCTGGCATTCGTTGGCTTCACGAAACTTTGACAGATGAAGGACTTTCAAGGACATTTAATAAGTTGACTGACTGTGGTGAAGAACACATGCAAAACAGGGAAAGCCCATTTAAACCAGCTGGGAACCTAATTCATGGCATTTTCAAACACGATCAATCCCCCTGACTTTATATGGGAATGCAAATTAATAACGAGCATGCACAGCTGGTCAGCTTCACTTTTCCTTTTTTGGACAATTTTGTTAATCGCTATAAAAAAAATATATATATATATGCACACACAGAGTGGAATAGAATGGGAGCTAGAAGAATAAAGCAATACTTTTTTATATGTAGTTTTAAGATAAATACTAGATGGAGTTTATATAGCATTTACATTTTTATATATCAGGAAAGTGTTTTACAGTCTATTATTACTCTGACAGACCCGATACCCGATGGACACTCTCGCCTACTTTCTCAACTTTCCCGGCGGCATAGTCATGTTAGGCACTCAAAACCTTATCACTCTAAAACGAGTACATTCTGTCTATAACTTAGTATAAGGCAGATATCTATTTTAACTGGATTCGAGTCGAGGAATTTGTCAAAATTGTGTTCCCAAAAAACAAGATGTCGGACTCAGACAAGATTCGAACCGGTGAACTTCTGAGTCTGATTCAGCCGGCTTAAACACTTATGGCTTTTCTGATCTCGCGCTGAAATTTCGGCCTTTGGATGCATCAGTCACTTCTGGGACCTAAACATAAATTTCTGTGTTGATATGGGAATATACTGACGAACTTGCTCGCACATAATACATGTGAAGAACCCGTTATGTTGCTATCACTAGTCTTACCATCCGTAATAATGAACTACAATCAAAGCAAATAACTAAAAATACGGTATACTGTATTATTAAGCTCATATACTGGGGAAAAATGTTTGGCATTATCATGCAGAAAGAAAGCAAGACGAAAGAACGAAAGAAAGAAAAAAAGCAAAAGAAAGAAGGAAAGAAAGAAAATGAAGAAAGAAAGAAAAAGAAAGAAAGAAAAAAAAACTCTGTACTTATAGAACTTTCAACTGCATAAGATAAACAGTTAAGAAGAACTGTAGCTGGGCGATGATCACATGTATCTGAAATGAGTAAAGTGATGATTTTATCGCATTAAAAAAAAAGTTGCATAACAAGAGGCGGTGCAAAAGAAAGCATGTGAATAAAAGACACCACCCAAGCTTAGGCTACTTCTCCTTATGCGCGCCGCCTATTATGCTTATTATTATTGCATTATGCAAATCGTACTTGAGCGCCATTTTTTTTCGGGCGACGCAACTACGTATCGCGCAAACGGAGAAACATCCATGGACACGAATTTTCAAACGGCTCCATTCCAAGGACTTTGTCATACATTCAGATCTTAAAGCAGTCAGTGTTTTCATAGGTTGACACAACTATACGTTTTCATATTTCCATTGCTGATTCTCGTACAGAGAAATGAAGGGTCATCCAAAGGGTCAGTGAAGAGTGAGTGGTCAAAATATTTCTACGGCTTAAACAGCAATACTTTGTGCTTCATCATATAACAAATTTTAATGATTTTTCATGAAACCTGAATTTACAATTGATGTAATACATTTCCATCGTAATTTACACATTTCCCTAATCTACTTTTGGAATATAGGAAATATTTAAATAATACATAGAATTTCTATTTCTAAAACCCTTCTCACTAAAAGAATTCACAAAACACTCTCATAAATTACACACTTCAGATAAAATTCAGTATGTCAGTAGGCCTGGATCTAGATCTCTAATGTTTTATATAGACGAACAATATATTTGCAAATGATAAATAGAAATACCATTCCATGAATATTTTGAAATTCTAGAAATGACAATACAAATCACACTCTTTGCCGATCGATTGTTCACCAATATCATTTTCAATGATTTTATACATTTTCTTCTTTCTCCAAGCAATTACATGCACTTTGTCAACAAAAGTAGCAGGAATTGGCTCCTGGGTCACCACAGGGGCAAGAAATAAAAAACAGGGGCAGACAATTCGAGAGAGAAAATGTTTATAGACCAGAGCAAACTGTCGACTGAACTGAATGACTATGTATTTCAAGACGTGAGAATTCTTGTTCCTGAACAAACGAAAACAAGTCTAGACCTCAAATTTTTACTTCTTGCCCTGGTGATTGTTGCTCTTCGTTATTCTATGGAGTTATTGTAGTTACAGATATTCCTTTTGGTGCCATTGTTGTTGTTTTGTTGTCTTGTTGCAAATATTTTTGTACGAGCCGGTTTTTGAAATTATCAGGAATAATATTATACCTGTTGTAAAGATAACTACTGGGGGAAGCGTCGCGTGGCGGTAACATTCACCGCCAAAGTTAAGCAACCATGGACAATCACAGACCCCCCCCCCCCCTCCCCCTCCCCTTCCCCCTTTGGAGGTTGAAAGGCTTACAAATAACGTAACATTGTTAGTACTTAAGTGGGATAATCATTGGCTACATGATTTGCTGTAGAAGCCTCAAGCGGGTGGACCCTGGCAATCATGGTTGACAACCTTCACGTTCATTGTACGCCGTTCAACCTCCTAGGAGTGGTTATCTTGGCGGATCATGTTTGACAAGCCACTCGGAGAGGGAAAACTCGAAAGTCAAATTTGCGGGAGGGAAAGAAAGGGTTGCTCCGCAGGATCCAACCGCCTAAGATAGGCTGCACGGCACAAACTTGTCCCTGTCTCAACCCGCGACTTATCGTTAAGGACCGAAGGATGATGATGATGATGATGATTATGATAATACCAATTATCACCGAATTCACATGAATGGCACTTCAAATTTGACCACTCCAAATGTACACACTATACGGGTATACCTTAATATACATACATGGGTAAACAATATATTAGGTTGTCGATTAAAAACAACAACAACAACAACAAAAAACAAAAAACAGAGCACTACTAGGAGTGGGCACGAGACGAGCCGAATACTCGTTTCTCGCGAGCAAAGCCTTGATCTTGGCTTCTCGGGAAATGATCCACTGCTCGACAGCGAGAAGAGAAGTGGCAAGAGAAGAGAAATCACACGGGAAACGGACAGTCGCCAACACGAAGCAGAGATATGACGAACGAGAAGCTTCTGCTCACCAGACCCTGGCGCCGGGCAGGCGGTCCGCCGTAGCCGGTGTCGGCTAGATCTATTCAATTTGGCGGGGACGGGGGAGGAGGGGGGGTTACGCTGGGCTTTGTTTTGTTTTATAGCCTACCTGGACCTCAACATCACACGAGCTCTCCCGAGGCAGCGCAGACTCCGCCTACTCTTCATCCGATTTTTAACTGCCAAAGGTTCTTTAAAGGACGTAACCTACACATAGGATCTCCGAAATATATTCGCCCTTGTCTCAGAAGGCTAGAAGTCGGGTCTCCGTACGTAAGAAGTTAGGAGAGTTGAGTCATTGAAACAAAATGCAGGTTCTAATTTTCTAACCTTTCCCATCCCTGGTAAGTGTCCAGTTTCGAACCCCGGCCATCCCTGGCTCTCCCCCCCCGTCACACCCTCCTCCCCCTTTGATTGTTGGCAGATATGTTTCTTTCAATCTACGATGTGGGGAAGAAAATATGCTGGTTGTATTATTTTAACACTCTCTCAGACTCAGAGACCAACACAGTCCCCTCCTCCTCCCCCTCTCTCCACCCCCCCCCCCCTTCCAAACACACACTTTAAAATCGTACTCGGTGCTTTAAGACAGTTCATAACTCAGCAGGTAACTTGTTTCACAATTGCCCTTAGGTTTGACCCAAGAAAATGGGGTGCAAAAAAAAAGAAAAAAATGGGTGGGGGCGGGGCAGGGGGAGTCAACATCAGTACTTTTAAAAAAGTGACAACTAAAGGGTTCTTCATGACCGATTTCACTAATTTTGGAATGTGAGACATAGAGGAGGAGATTTTAGGATGACTAACTATTATTTTGTAAGGGGAAAAAAAGAGGAAAAAAAAACATGCTCTGGCACTAGCCTCGAATTTTATTTCGGGGGCGGGGGGGGGGGGCAGGATAATTAATTTTTGTTCTTCTTTAAAAAAAAAAGAAAGAAAGAAAGAAAGAAAGAAAGGAGGAAGAACGAAAAAAGAACACAAAAAGTATAACTTTAGGTCCGCCATTTTCACGGCTGAAATCACATCAACATCACTTAAAATCTCCTTAAGAAAATTATCTTTTTCAAGATTTTTTGTTCGTCTTGTCTCCTCCTTAAAGGGATGATAGAATTACTGATGGACTACATGGAGAGCTGGACGATTTTCTACTGATCTTTGAGACCCATTGATAGGTGAAATATCAAGATGCGAGTTTCACAACCACACTCTATCGTTTGCGGACCCTCAGAATAAAGGTGTCTTTCATTCAGATCTACAGCCGATCACAGACAAATTCATTAATTGGAAAAACTAAAGAAATGTACTCTTAATTAAATTGAAATAACTAAAGAAATGTACTCTTAATGAAACTGAAATAACCAAAGAAAATTACTCTCAATTAAAATGAAATAACTAAAGAAATGTACTCTTAATGAAACTGAAATAACCAAAGAAATTTACTCTCAATTAAATTGAAATAACTAAAGAAATGCACTCTTAATTAAATTGAAATAACTAAAGAAATGTAATCTCAATTAAATTGAAATAACTAAAGAAATGCACTCTTAAATAAACTGAAATAACTAAAGAAATGTAATCTCAATTAAATTGAAATAACTAAAGAAACTTAAAAATAATATTGAAATAACTTAACAAACAAGAGCAAAAAATGAATAGAAATTCGGTCAAGCATTATGGGGATTATGAAAACCGCATCATCTATCACGGGCCGACGCAAGCCGGTTGGTATTGGTACTTATCGACCTACATCTCAGTCATTCTGAATTCAGGTCTTTGCACTCAATAGCTGTTTTGGTAAAGCGACCTAGGGAAAAAAAAAGTGAAAACGCAGCATGCCATCGGCAATGTAGTTTCCCCCCCGCACTCATAGCACAAAGTCAATGAACTTTGCCAAGAGAGCGTTAAAGTTACTTTATCAAACTTTACTTCCTATTTCTCAAGTTTTGATTCAAAGTGGTTCAATCTACTTTGAATACCACACATGATCACTATCGGGCACTATTTCTTGACTTCTTAATGCTGAGGGGAAAAAAAGTGTCCGAACAAACAACATACGTTTTCGCGTTGATGGAGCCTAGCGTCACTGTGTTTCGCATAACAGAAGAGCGCAATATAAGTGGAGAGCGTAGGTAATACGTTAGGCCTACATAGGCCTACCTCTAACGTCACGTGCATATAAAATACTGTCTTATAGCGATGGATTCGTGGGACTTTTTTTTTTTTCTTATTACCGTAATTATGAAAAAAAAAAGTTTGTGTGAGTATGAAAACAGTGAACTCGTTCTGAATTCCCCGTTCCTGAGAGACACGGTCACGTGATAGCCGAAGCCAGATTATAAAAAAAGGGTCCTTGTCCAAAAACTCTTTTTGTTAAAAATTCATTCTCACCTGATAATATCGCGATGTCTACGGTCGCCTATATACTTGACCAATGACTGATTTCACTGTCTCGTGTCTTATTTGATTTCTGATGTATCAAAAATGCTGACCTACCTTTTCCATCCAGTCCAAATACTCAGATAGTCTCCAACCATCGTCTTCTTGGAACTTTCTGTTGGTTTATGGTCAGAATGAGCCCTTTTATTTTGCCTTTTTAAAAAATAGTCTTCAGACCCAAAAATCAAACAATTTTCAAATGCTACAATTTAAAGTAAACTGTGACTTTATATAAAGCTGGTATCGATGTCAGACCTGTTTGTTGCAAAATGGATCTACAGGATCTATCTTCATGCAACGTTCCCCAAAATTCTAGGTCGTACGTGATGAAATGTTATTTTCACTTCGCCTCACCACCCTCATATCTATTACATAGATGAAGAGAAGTTGATTAACCCAAAGGGGTTCCCAGTGCAAAGAATTCTGAACAATAGACTTTAGAAAGAGACACGGCGCTATTCGGAAAAACTCTTAACGCAAATAGCTCCACTGAGCAAGACACATGAAGTCCAGTGCGTGAAATGGCGGATTAATACCGCACAGGCCAATCAGATGAATACAAAATGACACACGAACTACGCGTTTTATCAGTCATGTGAATTCACCTCCTGGGACCCGGTACATTTTGACTGTTTGTTACCTACCTGAATCAGTCAGTTGAGGTACATAAAGCCCATCAGCAACACAGTTAACATCCTTCGTACTACTGGAGACGGGAAAAGTAGAGAGAGAGTAAGAAAAAAGTTTCACACAGAGATAAAGAAGAAACGAGAGAGGATTTTTGAGAAAACAGTCAGATTTACATCCAAGATGAAATTAGCGCTTATCAATAGGTTATCTTGCATCACCCTGTCACGACTTAGGTCGGTTCTATTCACACCAAAAGCTCACTTTAACAAGAGCCTGTACCTGGGCACCGTTGACAAAACAGATAGTTATACTGCTCACGTATATAATACAAACAAGGATTTCGCACGCATCTACAAAACCTACAGGCCGCCCTATCCTGAGATAGCCTTCAAGAAGATACTGGATTACCACAGGATCCATGGAACTGACAAGTTTGATTTGGCTGTGGATGTGGCTTGTGGCACAGGTCGGTCCACTTTGCCTTTGGCTCCACATTTCAAACAGGTAAACCACTCACACGTTAAATGTGTCAACTTTATTGTGTATATTACCAGTCATAAAATAAACAGTGGTATTGCACTGGAGTAATATGATCTAGAAAAAAAAAAATACGACGAAATCGCCATAAAAAATATTTTGCATTGCCATGTTAATTATTTTATCCTAGGTTTATTTGCCAAGGCAATATTTAGAGGTACCTGAAATCTCACAATAATACGGTTTGTATAAAAATATTTTGCATTGCCATGTTAATTATTTTATCCTAGGTTTATTTGCCAAGGCAACATTTAGAGGTACCTGAAATCTCACAATAATACGGTTTGTATAAAAATATGAAGAGATGTAGAAGTGGGTTTATTCTTTCAAAGAACAAAAATGTCCTAGTTCGTGTAGGAAAGCAATCTGATTAAATTAAATGCTATCCTAGTTTCAGAGAAGGGAAACAGATCATCTCAGAGCTTAAAGGAGCCACCTACGAGCTTTCACCTTAAATTCCAGGATAATTTTAAAGATAGAATACCAATGAGCCAACCTAGTCAAGTAACGCGCTCTTTTTATTTATTTATTTTGCTTTGCAATGATATTTTTCTTTCTAATAACTGGCAATCTCTCAATAAAGAACTAACTTTAAGTCTTCTTTCTTTCTCAACTGGCATTTGTTAAACATGAATGAACATTTTTACAAAAACTGATATGTCAGCAGTTTCTCTCTTTGCTTCTAGGGCTATTTCCTGCATATTAAAAATGCACAGGATTTGTTTTTGCTTGTGTTGTGTTGTATATAATTGCAATTCAACAGGTCTAACAGTCATTATCATTATGGTAACTATATAAATGAGTATTTCCCTTACTCATCAACAGGTAATTGGAATTGACGTAAATGAGAACCAAATCGCAGCCTGTCCCAAGGATGTGTCCAATGTCGACTTTCGTGTGGGTTTTGGAGAGGATCTGTCATTTCTGGCTCCAAGTTCGGTTGACATCATCCTCGTTGCAACAGCAGCTCAATGGCTGCAGTGGGAAAAGTGAGTTCTCTGTTGTCCAAGACATTTTGGTGACGTCAGTCTCCCTGACTTGTGTTTCATTCCCGTCTATGAAGACTCGAGCATTTTCATGTCCCAAGGAAGTAGTTACTGCATCTTTAAGCCTGAAGTTTGTCTTCTATAACAATAATAATAATAAAATACAACTGATATTTCGGTGGACAGTTCATGTCTCGTCCGATTTTTCATTACCGCACTACTATTCCAGATGTTCTTAATTCCATTCTCCTATTAAACATTTTGTTTCTGGTCTTTGTTTTAGCTATACATTATCGAACTACTCGAAATCCATAGAGTGGCGATTTCTTGTTTAAAAAAAAAATCGAATTTATGGTAATATTAGAGGACAGAATGATATCTACTGTTAAAGGTGTGGGATGTGCTTAGCTTTAACATCCGGAAAGGGTAGATTGGGGGGAGTGAGAAAAAGGAGACCTCATTGTCTGCTTGTGCACTACCATTTGCTGAAGAAGACTTGTCCAATAACTGCACAACAACTGTGTAACTGTATCATAACTTTCTGATTGTTTATATGTGTATGTGTGTGTGTGGGGGGGGGGGGGGGGGAGGGGAGGCAACAGGCCTGGGGTCACTGAGGAGCCAGACAAACTACCGGGTTTGGCTTGTGCTCTTTCTTAACTTAGAACTTAGAAAGATTTTCTTTAGCTTTAGACTTAACTCTTACTTCTACCTATCTACCTGCTGTCTCGAGGTCGGGGATGAGGGGGAAGGGTTTGGGGAGTGGGGGGGGGAGTGGGAGGGAGGAGGATATGGTTTACTGGGCTTCATCAGTGTTCTCTTCCCTCAAGCGGAGATGTTGTAGTGTACTTTTAGATTTCTGTGTCGGTGTGGGGGAGGTCGGGGCCTCCTATCGGTAGAACCTTCGATTGAAACTACTCGGCTTCGTTTGCGTTCTCCCGAAGGAGATCCCGTTCATGTTGTTTTGCTTTTAGTTATATTTATGTTTATATTAATATTTTGGCTATCATTATATACGGTATAAAGTTTATGTGCTTTGTCCATGTTTATTTTAAATAAATTTTGTAACTTGTGCGTTTCTTTTCTAACTGTTAGTAGTTGCATCATATTTTGTCTCTCAATGGCGTCCTGGGGACATTCGAACATCATGTGTTGGATTGCGTTTACTCTATCGCACTGTGCGCTTTGGATGCCCTTAATTACTTTTTGTCTTATTATTTTTGCTTCTGATTTGTGGGTATCGGCTCGTGGAATCGCAAACTGTTTTGTGTGTTGTTTTCTGCATTTCCCTCCCATTAGATCTTTCTTGCCACTTGCTATCTACGTGATCCCTTGCCCCACTTTTTTGCTTCCCCTCTCCTCAGTCCCACTTTTTCATCAGTGTTACTGTGTTTTTGATCGCTTGTTTGGCTTATTAATTTTTGTCCACTCTTTCATTTCCTGTTATCCCTACATATGCTGGTGTCCATATTAGTTTCATTTTCCTGCCCTGGCTATGTGTTTCTGTATTCGGTTTTAGTACCTAATACTTTAAATTTAAATCATAGAATTGTTAACAGCTAAGACTAAGCCTTAAACAATATCAAAACTAAACAAATAAACAAATAAATATCATAAAGCTGTACATAGTGTAAAAATCCTTAACAGCATACTGAGGAAACGGAAGTAAAGGCCAAATGGCTCATACCCGTGTAAAAATTAAAGTAAGATTAGGGTCAAAGATAGGAAGGTAGGGCGTAAGTAGAAATTGAAATTAGTACCAAACAGGACAAAGTAAACAGAATAAGCAGGGGACACGAGTGCGATGTGACCTATAGTGGAAAGACCCTATGAAATTATGATCCACGAGTCGGATGATAAGTAAGAGTAGGAAATAGAAAAAAAAATGCTTGGCCGTAAAAGGGGGCACAACCCACATGGCAGTCATAAGTAGAGATAGGGACAATGAGGAACAGAGTTGGAACAAATGAAAACAAATAAGTCGTCGTCGTCGGCGTCCGTTCATCTCGAGAGACGATGGTGTAGCGCTAAGATTGGGCATGGCATCTTCTAGAGTGGCTGCGGAGCCCATTCCAGAGTGGCAGTCTCGGGAACAGTTGTTGCAAACAAAGGGGGTTGACACTGCCACAGAGGCTGCCTTTGCTTTTCTTCTTGCCCTCTTGTCTGCGAGCTGGTCGTTTCTAGTGGTTTCTACTCTCTTCACTCCCTCACTGACAGTGGCTCTCCAGAACTGTCGGTTGTCGGCAGAGCAGTCCCAGGTGTTTCAATGTCGGCTGCCTTCATGTCCCGGTTGCAGACGTCCTTGAACCGGAGCTGCGCTCTTTCTGTGGAGCGGGAACCCTGCAGCTTCCCATACAGCATGTCCTTTGGGATCCATGCGTGGTACGTGGCCTAGCCACTTGAGGCGTTTCCGGCTAAAGAGTGCAAACAGGCTTGGGATGCCGGCGCGCTGGAGGACCTGTGTATTTGTCACCTTGTCTTGCCACTTGATCTGAAGGAGGTGTCTGAGGTAGCGTAGGTGGAAGCTATTAAGTCGCTTCTCCTGGCCAGCATATGTAGTCCAGGATTCGCTCCCGTGCAGCAAAGTACTGAGCACGCAGGCCTTGTAGACGCGTAGCTTTGTATTCATTGTTAGCTGGCTATTGCTCCAAACACGCTTATTCAACTTGGACATGACTGCGGCGGCTTTTCCAATCCTGCTGGACATCTCTGTGTCCAGGGGGAGAGAGCTGGCAACCGTGGACCCCAGGTACGTGAACGTTTCCACAACCTAGAGATGTGTGTTGCCGATGGTGATGTCCGGCATTGTGTCTTGCCATGGGCTAGAATGTTTGTCTTCTTTAGGCTGATGGTCAGTCCGAATTCCTTACACGCATGGGGCAGGCGACTGACTAGCTTCTGTAGACCAGCCTCGGTGTGAGACGTCAGCGCCGCGTCGTCTGCGAACAGCATCTCTCGGATGAGGACCTCCGTAACCTTCGTCTTTTCACGCAGTCGGGCGATGTTGAACAGCTTCCCATCCCCACTGGTGAGGATGAATATACCTTCCTCGCAGTCGGCAAAAGCATACTGGAGGAGCATCGAGAAGAAAATCCCAAACAGTGTCGGCCCCAGGACACAGCCTTGCTTCATGCCGCTGCTCACAGGGATGGTCTCGGATGTGCCAACGCTGAAACAGACTGTGCTGTGCATGTCCTCGTGAAAGGAAGTCACCATTTGGAGTAGTCTTGGAGGGCATCCGATCATCTGCAAAAGGCTGAAGAGTCCGCTTCTGCTGACCAGGTCGAAGGCTTTCGTCAGGTCGATGAAGGCGATGTACAGTGACTTCTCCTGCAGCTGGCGTAGTGAGAAGATCATGTCCACTGAAGACCGGCCGGCTCTGAAGCCACACTGTGATTCTGGGTACACACGGGAAGCAAGACTCTGTAGGCGGGCAAGGATGACGCGGGCAAAGATCTTCCCCACAACGCTGAGGAGGGAGACATACGCGATAGTTGTTACAGTCGCTGCGGTCTCCCTTGTTTTCGCAGCGAGTGACGATGTTCGCGTCGTGCATGTCTCCTTTTCTCCCAGTATAAGCACAGGAGCTCATGGAGGTGCTGCTGTAGTGCCGGCTTGCCGCTCTTCAAGACTTCTGGGAGTATGCCGTCTTTCTCAGGAGCCTTCCCACAAGACAAGCAGTCGATGGCTTTTCTGAGTTCTCCTCTGTAGGTAGGACATCTAACTCCTAGATGACTGTGAGGCTGGGTAGGACGTCCAGGGCGGCATCAGTCACCACGTTCTGTGTTGCGTACAGCTCCAGGTAGTGCTCCCAGCCAGCGTTTAAGCTGCTTGCCCTGGTCCGTGATGACCTCCCCTGTCTTGCTCTTCAGTGGTGCGGTCTAAATAAGTAAAGGGACAAGAACAGAACATAATAAAGAACATAAATACCAGTAGGGCAGGGAGCTAGGTAGATGGCGGCCGTGCTGATAATGAAACCAGGAAGATGCGTTGAAAATGTCCGAAAGAGGTGATTAGCCCGGCTGGTACCTACAGGAGCACTGAGTGGGTGTGGTGAGGTGATCGACCGAATCGATAGCATTCTTAAAGGTACGGGAGAGGCAGTAAAATATCACCGTAACAGGGAAGGAAGGCATAGAAACACCTTAAGCCCCCCCCCCCCCCCTTTTCAATTTTCTTTTTCTTTTCTAAAGCAAAAATTCGCCGAGATCACCATCCGTAGGAGGTTGAAAGGTGTAAACATGCCGTTACTGTACATTTTCTGAGAAGTGAAAAAATGCTATTTTTAACCAGATTCGCCATAAAGTAAACATAAATTAAATGTGAAAAGCTGAAATTGGACACTAGGGATGAGTGTTATGCCCCTGGCATTCAATAACCACGTGTATGAGTTCAGGGAAAATCGTGCAGTGTGGTGCATAACTTTGTACCCACCGGTTGTAAAATTCATTTGCAGGATCGGAAAGGTCCAATGAATATATAACTGTTCTTGAATAGGTGAGAAAAATTCTGTCATTTCTTTCCATAGACTAAACAGAAAACATCAAAACGGTCCCGATTTCTATCGAAAAAAAAACAAACAAAAACTGCCCATTTTTCCCCTGTAAACAATTAGAACTTGTCTACACATATTTTTTAAATTCGATCTTAGTTCTTTTCGTCATCAGTCAGAAGTTTACTAGCATCGGTATGAATGACAATTAGACAGCATCGATGCAACAGTATGGCAATTCCTACATGTTATTGTTTCTGGCCTGTCGTGTGGGTTTTCATTATATTTTTTGATGCCCCACATACATTTATAGATACAGTTAGTGTTTAAAGACAAAATAATGAAAATGGATGTTTAGAGGCTACAAGACAAAATTATGGAAATATATTTCGAGAGATGTAACGGCGCTGACAAAGCTTCTCATTTCAGTTTTTGTCAGGAGGCCAAGAGAGTATTGAAACCCTTTGGTACATTAGCTGTAATTTCCAATGGTCCCGAGATACTGGATAACAATGATGCCTATCAGTACATTCTTCAGGTAAGTTAGCATTGCTATAGTTGATCTCTCAACGTTCCAGCAGGCTACAGACCACTGACTTTGCCTAGTTTCAGAAATTTTATTATTTCATTTCACGATTCACTGCTCCTCTTCATGCCTGTGGAAAAGAATCAGATGTGGCATTCACTGCCATGTCCGATCATGCTCTGGAGAACAGTAGGCTGATATATGTATGACAAATCCTATTTTTGGATAAATGTTCTATAGATGAGGAACATGTTCGAGGGCCAGAGGCCACTCACTTCAACTGTTAATGTTCATTACTGGAGGAAAGTAGAAAAAAAAAATAAAGATGGATAACAATTATGTTTGAATACTTTATGTTGAAGATCATATCATCAATGCATTATTTGTAGAGATTTCGTTATAGGGTCACACTACTATTTCATATCAGGGTTTAACAATAAAAGGGCCTTTTTCTCTTTTTTGTCAAGTCAACATCGAATATAAATTATATAAATAACACTTCTTTTTAAACAAATACTTTCTATATTTGGATTTCTGGAGATAACAAGGACGTAGCGAGTAAAATGATTGTTTTCGCAAATTCCAGAGGTCCACCTTTATTTCAGTATAATAGATGTTATTGTCATTGTAAAGGTCTGTGTCCAATTGCTGGGTTTGGGAATGAAAAAGGAAACGAAAATTAGAGCGGAATTGCTTCACAATCTTTTCGATTTTCCAACGACTTGACCTTTAAAATATTTTGGTCAAAAACACCTGTTGTTGAATGTAACATTTTCAAATGGCACAAATTGTAAATTCTCTATAATTTCTTTCCATCCCTAATGGGAGGTAAACAAGCAAGATTAAAATTTAGGTAAACATTTGCGATTGTTTATCAAGTAGATTTGAAGACCCTACACGAATTTCTATCCTCGCTCTGATGTGTCCAGCCAGGCTTGGCTTGATGTGGTGGAAAAGTTCAATAATATTGTTGGGAGCTCTTATTGTTCAGGACATGAATGAGATACTATTTCATTCTTGTGACCTTGTTAATTCTGATCTTCATCTCTGACATAGAATTTTTCATACCAGTGAATTGACGGAAGAATATTTGCCACACGTTGCCATGAACTATAAATTATTAAGTTTGACACTGACGAGTCGTTTATACTGAACTTAACCCTACACATTATCATCTAAAAACATAAACGGCTATTCCTGAAATATAAATATTAATGTCATCACATAAATCCTTACACCCTGTTCATTTAATTTTATTTATTTATTATCTATTAATTGTTTTTGACACAGTCAGATTAATCCAGGGGTTCAGTTGACCCAATTCTTTTTCTTCTTTCTTTTCCCTCCCTACCTTTCTCATTCAAACGCTGGGATTAATCTTTCTCTTTTAATTTAATTTCAGCTCCGAGCTGACAAGTTTCATGACTACATATTCAGAAAATCTAGCCTTGAGATCATCTATGCTAAACTCCATCCTTTGAAAATGCATGGAATGGAAAAATTGTGGTGGTAAAGAAAGATTCTAACCAATCTTTTTCCTGCAGTTATAGTCTCACCATAGTACATAAAATCACTAACCATGTTAAAGTACATTGTCTGAATAATATGTTTATCAAATATTAGAGAGAGAGAGGGAAAAAGAGAGAGAGAGAGAGAAAGAGAAAGAAAAAGAGAGAGAAAAAAAGAAAGTAAGGAGCAAAGAGATTCATAACCTTTTCGTCTTTCTCACTCTGCTAACTTTCTTTAGACAATCCGTTTATACACAGCCATCTTAGTTCCCATATTTGCTTCCGTGATATTTGAAGCAATTGACGGAAGGAAGATTTTGAAGCATTGATACTAAGATCATGATTTTTAATTATTTTTTTTAACCAGATCATTGTGTCATTTCATTTCTTTATGAAATCTTAGTTAAACTTTGAAAAATAATATTAAGGAAGATTGCCCATCATTTTTAGTTTACAGTTTAGCATTTATATTTACAGGCTTGATGGGATGTTTGCAAAGGAACAATGGAGTCTGGAGTCTTATCTAGGTTATATCAGCACGTATTATTACATAAGGCAGTACCAAGAGGAACATCCAGATGAGGATCTCATTGGAGAAATCAGGAGAGAGTAAGAAATTCTCATTTCATGATAATGAGCTTTTTTTTTTTTTTTGACCACCCACTGGACTCGTTCGAATTCTCCGCATGGCCAAAGGAGTCTGTGTCACGGTGTTACCCTAGAGTATTTTTATCACATGACTACTCACGATGTTTAACAAACGACGTGTGCATTACAACTATTTGACCAATGAAGATTCAAAGCCAGTCAATGTTTAGTTATGTATACTTCCCTTTACTACACACATGAGATACAAATAAACATTGTAAAGAAGGAATAAAGTCACCTTTGTTCATTTTAATTGAAATAAGCTCAACGCAAAATTCTGAAAAGTTCATTATGCGAAGATAATGTTCAGTGTATTTCTCCTAGTATATTTTTTTGTGGCAGTGTATTGTTTCACATATGTCTAGTTAGAGAAATAAAGGCGATGGTGATTTTTTTCCCCCCATTTTGCTTGTTTATATCTCATGTGCATAGTAAAGGGACGCAGTCCGGCTGGGTGAAAAAAATGTACACATTGCTTTAGTAGACAGCAGTGGAATTAATACCGTAATAAGTTGCAACGGATCTGGTTAAAAAAAATAAAGCTTAGATTTCAGGACCCTTAAAGCAAGTTACGAAGCACTTTTTCTTTAGCGACGGTTGCCCTGTTATTCATAGGTTTGGTGGGTTGGAGGAGGGGAAGGATGAGGGAGGCGGACGTAGAGAGGAAGACTTCTAGAAGCGATATAGACTTTAGAAAGGGGGAGAGGGGGTTAGTGTGAGGCTTGACATTCCCGTCTCTTTTATCAGCGCCCTTTAATAATCCCATCCTGGCGCTGTACCGATCGAGGACACTAAGTTAGACATTACTAGACTCACGACTCAACTTTCGTTTTCTGAAATTTGAAAGCTTGCTCGCATTGAATCTATGCCCTATCAACAAGGAAGAATGCCATAGTGTGTCCTAGCATCTAAGACAGGCATGTCCCAAGTCCGGCCCGGGGGCCAATTGAAGCCCGTGTTCAAATTTCCAGTGGCACGCAGCCTTTGAGATGTTTCAAATGAATCTAGAAAAAATGTTTGTTCTTCCCGAAAGTTTTCCAGCCAGACTTTCTAATCATTATACCTAATCTTCAAATTTGAAAGGCAGTGTAATTTTGATAAACGCTTGTTTAGATTTATTTGTGTTCTATGTGAAGAGTATGCCATTTGCTAAAAGAATTCTATTCAGTAGATCATTAGTATTGAATGTTAATGATTCGAAGAATGTCACACTGAATGGTCGGCCCTCAGATATTATCACCACACCGAATCAGTCCTTCTTTGCAAAAAGCTTGAACACTTCTGATCTAAGAGGTAAAAGAAAGCGCAAGAAAGAAAGAAAGAAAAAAAAAAAGCAGTGGCTGGTAAAGTTCAGGCGAGATGACAGACCAGATTTCAAGGGAGTTTTGAGATATTTTCAGAAACCAGAAATAAAGTTTGGGAAACTAACTTTAACGCGCTTCTGGAAAAAGAGAGCTAATATAGAGAGAATATATATGATGATGCTAAAAGTCTGCTGGCATACGCTTTTATATTGGACGCTGCTAAAAGTTGATAGTCCGTCGGCAACAGCAGTCTCGTGTGAGGGATCACATATCTAACCCTCTTCCAGCCTTTCCACCAATTTGTTTATTTTTGCTCCAGGCTTGTCCTAAATCCTTTTCTTGAACGGCTAACATCTCGGAGTTAAAACGGCTTAAAACTCAGTCTGCTCTGAAATGAGTAGAGAATCAAATAGAATAAGGGAGCTGGTTGACAGGATCTGATAAAACAGGATCGTTTTACATGCTAAAAGATACCGTGGGACAAAATTACAAATGACATGACAGGAAGAAGTATGATACGAGATACTGTGCGCTACAAAATAGGGCGGTTTAACTCTTTCTATATCGCCCACCAGATATTGCCGAATTCTCTTTTGGCATCACTCTGCACCTGGTCCAGGTTTACTGCCGTTGTAAACATTGTCCTTAATAGATTACTATGTCAAAGTCTGGATCTTCCATTTCCTGGTCCATTTAACATAATTGTGAAAACTGCAGCACTGCTTTGGACAGATTTATTGTTGTAATCAGAATCCTTCATTAAGGTGCGAAAAGTGTTAAGACGGGCTAGCAGAAATAGCAAAAGAATGGATAAGACAGGATATGACAGAACAGTCCAAGATAGGATAGGATATGGCGCTATAGGATAGGACGATACGCTCTAAACAGATCTAGGAACGACAGGATAGTATAGGATAGGGCAGGCAGGATAGGGCAGGACATGATAGGATAGGATAGACTAGGCTAGACAAGGCTGGGATAGGATTGTGAAGTCTGTTTGGAAAATGCATCTGACAAAATTAATATATATCTCAGTGTGTCCATCTCTCCCCAGTCTCTCAAAGATCCTGAGTGGTGAAGACGATCCATCACATGAATTGTCCCTGGGTGTCAGCATTGAAACGTTTATGGCGCTTGGCCGCAAACCTGCCCAGTCTTGAGAACATGGCGTGTTGGGCCGATGAAAATAAATCTTGCTACCCTGAAATTGTTAGATCAGTGTGTGCGTGCTCATGTGTGTCTGTACGTGAGGAAGCTCAACCGTTCTGTTTTCCAGTTGCATTTGAGGAAAAATGCATTTAAAACAAAACAAAACAAAATCTTGTGGTTTCGTTGTTGTTGCTGTTATTGTTACTGTTGTCTTCGTCGTCATCGTCGTTGTTGTTGTAGTTGTGGTGGTTGTCATTGCTACTATTGTCATTGTTGTCGTTGTTGTTGTTATTGTTGTCCTCTCTGTCGCCATCGTTATTATGATGTTATTTTTATTGCTTGGTCTATTCAATCTTGAGTCTGAACTTGTATAGAGTCTACATTTGATACAATTTTACAGGTCTACGCATAAATCCAGTCGTCTCATTGTGTGTGTATATATGTGCATTTTTTTTAAATAATCAAAACCATTCATCCTTTTCGTTCAGCCTTGTTAGTTGGCTGATTGTGACTGAATTAATCTGACAATGTCATAATCTCTTTAGGATTCTCTTGCAATGAATACATAAGCTTATCTTCATGGTTATAACGTTCCATTGTATCATCAAAGTTTGTAATCAAATAGTTCAAGTACAGCTTCTTAGAATACCGTGCCATTTATGATGCTTCTTTTTGGGAATTTTTCCCATTTGGTCTATTCATTTGATCTTTTACCGATAGTGTCCCAGTGTCCTCTGTTGTGAAGATTTCCAGTTTTTATTTCTTCTATCAGTTTCTTTGACAGATGGGCTCTACCTTCTTTTTTTTTTTTTTTTGCGGTCCCGGTCTGTTTCTACTACGGCGACCCGGCGGATTCCAATTATATAACGACATGGATATAATTGCTAATACGTCTATTTGCACGGAGAAAATAATGTAGATTAATTACTGTCAATATGATTATGATTGTATTGGCGTTGTCTGGGTGTTTCAAATGACTAATAAACTTTTTTGGTTGATTATTTATCGGTGTTGTGTTGTTTAGTTTAATATGTGACAATGTGATGTGACCGAGACGACAATTAATCAATAAATAAGTACTACACGTAAATGGCGTGGTGTAGGAAGAAGCTGTACTAAGCTTATGAATATCTACTTAACATATATTTATATGTGAATATGCATTGAGTAGGCCTATGTGTGTTCAGTATAGGCGAACTAGCATATTCTGTCGTTTTCTATCATGATTTAACTTTTAGTATTCTAAGCTAGCCAAAGATTTAAAAAGAGTTTTGGCCCTTTTACATCTAGATATAAAGTAGGAGAAAGTAGTACGCGCTGAAAAAATTAACTGAACAAACGTAATCACGCCCCTAGAAAATTGGAAGGCCGTACTCGATATTTTGTTCACTTGTCGGTAACAGTATTGTTATCAGTGTGGAATGATATTAATATTTGGTATACGGAATATATTTTAATAGTCTTAAGTGACCAAGCATAGATCTAATCATCGCAGTATCGATATGTGCCATTTGTACCGGGACCGCAAAAAGAAGGTAGTGCCAGATGCCCACATGTAACTTTTCATTTTAATTCCTCGGGTGAGGGATTCCTATCTAGATCATTCCGTGTTTCAAGGTAGACATTCCACAAGAAGTCATTATTAGACGTTTCTGTTTATGTATGATTTTCCATTACTGACCTTATGTCCCATTTCATTACTGTGTGGGCTGAAGAGACCACATTCTGTGATGATTTTTTTTTTTTTTTAGATGAAACTTTTTCTCAAGTGCTTGTCTTTTGAAATCACTCAGCAATTTGGGTTTTGATTGAAAAATCAATAAGCCTCTCTCAAAAAGTGGAAATTAGTCGCAGCACTGCTGCTTTATAATCTAAAAGAAAAGAAAGGAAAGAAAAGAAAAGAACGAAAGACAAGTCTTGATAAAATTGGTAAATGCAAATGGAAGAGTATTTTTGTTTATCTATCAAGAAGTTGTCGAGTCTTCCAACAGTTTATTGAAGGCTTTCTCGAATGCACACGTATTCCTTTTTTCACTTTGAATTTTGGTCTCCAAACATCATGGAGTGAATCAAGTTACAGGATCTGACTGGCGACAGGGTCAGGGACCGGCCTGAGATGAAACTATTACTGAATCAACACAGAGTTGACACTGACATTTCCGGATCGCATTATATAAACCTCGTCCACAAAGTTGTCCGTAGGTAGGTTTCTTTCTAATTCAGACCGACAGTTTTTTTTCCCCCTTGGTCTTGATATGGGTCATAGACAGATGACAGCCAACACATTGATAGCAAACTCGACATTCGTCACTTCTCTTGCTCGATCGAGTGAAAGGTCTGAAGATTTGACTGACCACTGCAATAAGCTCGACGCTCACATTTTGAAAAGGTTTATTATTTTACTCCACGCAATTTTCTGAGGGGAGTGGGGGGGAAGGGGGGCGGGGGAGTTAGGTTCCGTAGTTTCTGATTATTGCATTTGCCGAACAATTTGTTAACCGCTTGTGCTTTCGTTGGTTTATGTACACGAAGAAATAATAACCCTGATATTACAATTCTATGTGACAAATGTCAAGACAATGCACGGGTAGCCATTTAAGTTTTGTTTTGTTTTTTATTGAGCTAATATTGAATGTCTTGCATCTAATTTACAGCAGAGATAAAAGAAGTCCTGTTTTTTTTTTTTTTTCTTTATTCGAGGAATCAATATATTACTACGTTTTAAAATATCACTCCCAGGATCTGCCTCACTCCCTACTCCGTCTAATACTAATAATAATAGTCTATATGACTATACCCTTTGTACAAATGACAAAGAGATATGTCGAGGGATTTTCATTCGCCATTCCGAAAGAGACACGTTACCGTGTGCATAACTGCATCTTTCTTTCTTTTTTTTTTTTATAGTGCCATTTTTTTTACAAGCATTCCGAACGATGGCTTAACCTTGTCCTGTGTTTTTACGGTCTTTCTTGCACACGTTGACACATATTATAGCATCACTCAATTCAAATGAATGGAATAAGTTTAGTTTTACAGTATCTCATACAACGGCGACAGTAAATTCCTATGAGTATTTGATTCTTGCATGTCTCTTTGATATTGACTATCTCTACTTCTCCACTTCTCCTTCCATCTTCAATCTATTCTAATTCACCGCCATGATCTAATCGTGGCACGAATATTCCAGAACAGAACTGTTTTAAATTATTACATATAGTTTTTGTCCACGAGCTGATATGAGCTGTAGATTTGCTCATCCCACTTTTAATAATTTTAATTGCGGCATAACACACGCCCTCTGTCAACACATGAGTCTCAGTATACAATTACATGGCCAATTTCTCACATGAATAACGAGATGAAAGCAAATGCATCTAACAACTGGAACAAAAAAATGTTCATACTTGTAGATAATTTTCACACCTCCTCTAAACCGCACAATGCAGAAATAATAAAACTCAACATTGTTTCTCTTATCCATTGTTTTTTTTGTTGTTGTTGTTGTTGTTTTTGGTTATCTTTTATTCTTTCCTCCAGTTATTTTTTTCCCCATGGCATCCCTTCTTTCAAAAATTATCCCCTTTGATTCTCCTCAGATTTTGAGCAGTACGAAAAAAAAACAAGGATCAGATTTGAAAACCTTTTTTGTTTTTGTTTTTGAAGTTGACTCTAGATTCTCCCTGGTGAATTGCTGCAAAAAAATGGTAGATTAAAATAATAATTATTATGCATCTTCGATTTCTCCCTACAGTCATACTTACAGCAAAGCATTTTTTCCTCTTTTTTCTTTGTTCGACGGCCAATGGTGTGATTAAATAGAAAAATTCTTAATAGCAGCTTTCTGTAATTAACAGTTGTGGAGAGATGGAAAACGAAATGGCAGTCAATTAAAGAGGCACACAGAGGAAAATTAAAAGATTGAAGTGAAACTTTGAACTCAGATGCAATTACCGAAACCCCTTATTCTATCGTTGACTACGATTCGGACTTAATGCTTTCATCTCCCTGGGAGTGACACACAAAAACTTTGAACTAAGCAGGTGAAAGTTAATATGGAATCTTTCATCAAGGCTATCACAAATGTTTTTCAAGCAAACGAGTGATGAGTAATTGCAGTGTTTCGCTAATAATCATATGTCTTTGGAACCCCGCATCCATATCTATTAGATCTATCTACTTTCACTACATGACGAACTAGCTAAAGACCTGGACAAAGGACGTGCGAGACATCATGATCTCATGACATACCACCAGTTTGGCCTTTCCAATGAGCTACAGTGGAACAAGACCAGGATTTTAGCACTTTGTTTGTCCCACAGTACAGAGCAGTAATTTTATGAAATCTGCAAATGCTCAAGAACACACTGATACATATTTTAACACTTTTATTTCTGACATTATACTAAAATATTGAAAAATTGCCTCTGATTCTTATACGTGGCTATTGCAACATTAAGGGTATGTGCTGATAGATAATGATGATGTAAAATCGAAATTTTGCCAAAATCTAATTATACTCATTCTGTCTTTCTTACCCATTCATCTATCGGTTTTCAGCACTAAAATGTCAGGAAGACAGCTCTAGAATAGTTTAATTTAGGCATAATATTGCTTTTCCAAGCTTTGTGCGCCCTTCTCTCAAAATGATTATTTTTAGGAATAAACGTCTATAACTTTCTTGTTTTTCAATAAGCGGGCTGAAATTGGAGTGTAATAGAGTTCAAAGTATTTCTAAACTCTAATTTTTCTATAGAGATATCTAAATGGAGTTTAAAAAAAAGTATGTTTTCCTTAAGTTAAGAAATTAACGTTAGTACATTTGACAAAACCAATGAAACGTTTATTATGTAACTGAATAACGTGCAATTAAATCTGAACAAACTTAAATATTGAAAAAGGAATCTATACAGCTTGCATCTATCTTAGTACATGTACTTAGTTTGTCCCACCAAATTTCAGATCATTTGATGAGTAACACAAAAAGCCTTATTTATAGACTAAAAATTGAAACAGTAAAAATATTCAATATGGCCTGGAAAGTTTCACCAATTTTATTAAAAAACCCAGAAATTCTGATCCAGGTCCAAACACATGGGTTGATAGCATTAACTCAAACTTTTGTCACAAAAAAATGAAGAAATTGATCTTATGTAACAGCACATGGCCTTAATTGAACTAAAAATCATAATCTCAGTTGAAATAGTAAACTGTGCTTTCAACCTAAGACAAGGGAAATAATTTCAGCTCAGCACAGTTAACATGTTGAATTTATAGTGGCGCTGGCAATAGAGATGTACACTGGTATTAGAGGCTCTTATGGCGATTGTAGTTTTTGTTCCTCTGTTACCGACCCGGTGCTTACATATAATTTAAAGAAACAGCTTTAAAAATCGTTTCATTTGAAGGGAATGTAAAACAACACAAGACAAGATAGAGAAAAAATCACCCAGTCAAAAGCTGAAGTAATAGGTTAGGAGACTATCTTAGAAATAGAATACATCAGAAAATTCAGTATAGGAATTTGAAACATCATTACTTACAACTGGGGTTTATGTGACAGGATTGGTCATATTACTGTCAATTGATTGGCTTCTCTTCGCCAACGAGTAGGTGAGAAGTTCTGTAAATTCTCCAGAATGCAACAAGAAAATCATTCATTAATAATATTGCTTTTGCTAGAAATGTGAATATCAAAAAAATTAGCAACTTTGTTCTTTTTGTTGTTGTTGTTTTAACTAGCGTTTATTGTAATGTCAGGGTATTGCTTAAAGCCGTCAAAAGGAGCGGATAGTCAGCAACCTAGCAAGTCATTCAAAACATTGTCGATGTGTCTGTGCAGCTGACATGGTAGAAGTTGTTAACTCTATTCATGTCTCATAGGTCATACCAGACGCATTGGAACAAGCGGAAATGGAATCGAAGACCGATGGCGGTTGATTCATGAGCAAATAATGACAATAAACTGAAACAAAACCACTGCAGTTTCTATAAGGAACACAATGATTAGTCACTAAAATTAATATAATATTGACATCTCTGCATTAAGAAGCATTGTATTTATTTTTCATCTTTGTCCCTCGAGATCTGAGATATAAATTTACGAAATAGTACGATTAGAAAACTTTTAGAAACTAATGTCGGAAATTTAATACAATGCCACTATAATTTCTCCAAATTTCTTGGAACACAGCTCTCTCTCTCTCTCTCTCTCTCTCTCTCACTCTCTCTCTCTCTTTCCGCCGACAATAATCGAATCAGTTTTGTATTTGTTTTCTATATCCGCCCTATGTCTGGAAATGGCCACGAATTAAATTTATTTGTCTGATACAATATCAACGGCCCACCATATTTATCAGTAGTCTCAAGCACTTTGCACATTTCCGAGTGCATGAATTTATAATTTGCATTTTCCATTTCCATTAGATGCGTACGCTTTTTTATTGATCTGAATGCATTGTCCTTTGCAACTCTTATTTGTCTTGGTGTCAGGACGCTCTTTTGAATATGCTGCTGATTACTCGTATGGTTCCTTGTAGTAATTTCATGAATCAACATAGAACTAAAACTCATACTCTGTGAACAAGTGAGTCAACAGTTATATAATTATTATAATACTAAATTTTAACACTTATTCACTGATAATACTTAAGCATACCGAGCCCCCCCCCCCCCCCTCTTCTCCCTTCCCCGCTTATTATTCAACCAGTCACACTTTTTACCAGTACAATGATATAATCTATTTTTGGATATTATTGCACATTTGAGTTTTTAAGGTAATTACCGTGAAGGGAAATTAAATCAAAGGAACTCAATTTTTTCAGAAACTTGACAAAGTTGACATCGCTCCAAAACCATTTTCTATTTTTCAAGAAACGTTTAGCTTAAGTCTGCATAGAATAAATCTGGGTCCTAGGATAGACAATTCTCTAGAAAATCACAGATGGACAAAGGGCAAAATGTCTCTTGATAGCTAACGCGAGAACTTTTAGATTATCTAGAAGGCACAGCTTTGTTAGTGCCATCACTTCATCCGCCAGTTTTATAGATATGCAAAATGACGATCAATCGGCTATGATGAGTTTGTTTGTTTGTTTGGTTTGTTTGTTTGTTTGTTTTGTGGCAATGACACTTAAGAATGCCTAGTGTCATATAAAGACATAATTTATCCCTTCATTGAGATGCGTTTTGAATATTCTCTCTGACACATTCATTGTGTTCAAATCACTGACCTTTGTCATTCACTTCTGAGACATTGATTTTGTCGCAGCAATGGAAGCTAGGACTGGTCTGAGAGTTCGAACAGATTTCTGAAAATTCTAACAATTAAAATGCATGTAGTCAAAGGATCAATCCAGTGATTTTCACTCTTATTCCGCTCGTACTAGCCTTCTATAAATTCATTTTATGTACGGTAATAACCTGGACACAGGTCATAAATCGAACGAATGCCAGGTTTCGGTTTAGGATAGGTCAGTTCTTCCCTCAGACCGATAGGACATATTTACTGTCATTTATGAGTTTGTATGGCGTCGGAATCTTAAATGGATAGATCTATGTTCTATAATTTGTAACTTAAATGAACCAATTGTAGTGATGAGAAAGTAAATTTTCCGAGTGGTTTAAGACAAGGTTGTCATTTGGTCATCATACATACCGGCGATAGTCGAACGCGGGATTATTTAAGCTTGTACTGTCACTGAACCTTTACTGTTTATGGCCTCTAATTAATTATATCTGTTAACAACCACTGTTGTATCCGTGAACAACTGAATCGCCTCTCTTCCTGTCCTCCAGTTCATCTATACAGTTTAATGATGATATGCCTAAATCATATACATGTACCTTCTTTGAGAAATGTAATTACTGAGAGAAAATCCTTTGCATCATTATTCTAAGCCTTCTGAAATTGTCTTCATCAGATTTATGAGCAAAAGAATCTTCTGGAGCCAATCTCTACTGAATACTTCGGAATAGAAGCTATATGAGAAAAGATAAGATCTGGGAACATTATCATTACCGTAGCTTTTCATTGATACAGCTAGACAAACATCGGCCTCCTTCCTTCAGAAACTGAAATTTATGTGAGACTGAAAACTTTCGCAGTGAAGAAACCATATGATATAGAATAACGTCGAGCCAATATGTAGAGTGCGCGATTTTTCAAATTACAGGTAAGGAGATATTTTCATAATACAGGTACCATGTTAGAGAAACCAGCTCATTTGTAGCAAATTTTATGTCATAGAAGAAAGTCTTGAAGAAGTTGATGAGGCTCGTCACTTAAAACACCAGGTGGGGGCGATCACGAGAAAGGACAGCATTCAATAGCTATAAATCCTGTGGTTAGTATGTCCATTCATTTATAACTTTCATAGTTGTTGCAATTACTAAAGGGACAATGAATACGATAATACCCAAGTCTTGTACCATAAAGCATGTATTGTGAGAAAGATGAGACCTAATCCATGTGTATAAAATCATCCGCGTTTGCCCCTCAGGCGTAGAATTCACTTACATATAGAACTTTAAAATTGTGAGCGACATCGCAAATTCTTTGACTTTCAGTCAAAATACAAAGCAGGACGATAAAGAAAACGGCAAAGTTGTCGAGTAGCCTATCTATAGTGTTATCAGGAAAATGAACGAGAGCAGCAGTGCCATCCTGCCACAAACAAATAATTCGGACTTTCTGACAGAATCTGATGTCGAGCCAGAAACAGAGAACATCACTATTCAATTTTTGACAAAGGATCGACAGCCGCTCATCAGCGACAACATCCAATATTATCTAAACATCTACTTCGTCTCCGTCGCTCTGACTATCATTTCTTTCTTTGGCGTCGGCACCAACATCATCAACTCTGCAGTTTTCCTCAAGCAAGGGATTCGAGATTCTGTGTCCTTCTCTCTGTTCGCACTCACCGTTTCGGATTTTGGTGTTGTTTTCTGTGCGCTCACCTTTAGCCTATGTTTCGCAGCCAGAACGATTGACAACGCACTGACATTTGACCCGTACGGCTTCCAGCTGATAATGCGCTGGCCCCGCAGTATGTTCTTCATGATTTCCATGGGCATCACGGCCTTCATCTCTGTGGGTGAGCTGAGTTGATATTCTTTGAATATGAACTTGTCAACTCTTTGTATTCGCAATAAGTTTGAGTTCTCTGACCATTGATCATATGAACTTAGTTTTATTATTAAAAATTAGGGATGTTTCCATAGCCGTGGGAGATTCCACGCTTATTCGCCATCTTTGATGAGGAAATATATAACATACAAATACACGCATAACAACACAGGTAGACAGAAAGATAGATAGACAAAAGAGAAATTCTCCTGACAGATGTTTTCTTTGTGAAGGAATTAGTGATTATAATACAGAACATGCTTTTCCCCAGATACCACACTTAGCTTTGATTGAAGACACGACTTTCAATATCCCTTTGGCACATAGAATACAAGTCCAGATTCTACCTAGTGCCTGAACAGTACAGACAAAATTCGTGACCTGTTGCTATGTACGAGTGTATGGTGATAAGATTCAAAAGGAACAACTAATCCCACATCTCCGCTGAAAGTGCATACATGTCCACGTGTTGCACAGCTCCTTGTTTCCAATAGTTATTATTATTTTAACCAGAGAGATTCTATCGCTAAAGGCTGTTTGTAATAGTTATTGGTAAATAGATCCAAGAACAGATACTTAAATGGTGGCTACACCAACGAAAGATAGGTTCTCAGTTATTTTCCTCATAGCGTTTTATTGATAAAGACAAACATCTTTCTCCTTTCTTCTGAAATTCGACTTTATGAGGCTGAAAAATCCCGCAATGGATAGATTTGATATGATTTATATATTATACTTTATGTGGAATATGAGATCTTTGGCATTGCATTTCAAGAGATATGTTTATATTAAATTATACTGCAGGTGCTATATTAGGAGGATAACGCTGATTCATTGAAACTGGCGGTAATTTCCATGTTATATAACCACATAAAAAAAAGTCTGGACGTCATCGTTGAAGTTCGCAGTTGTTCTAGTGTTTTTATTTTTTGTTTTTTTTTTTATGCATTTCTTTGATATAACCCATGAAAAAAAAAAAAAAACGATTTTTAAAAAAAATCTCCTGCTGTCCAGACAGTCTTCCTGGCCATTTTGAAGTTTGCCCAAATGAGAAAACAGTGTCGGTGAGCAATATTCCCTTCACTACAACTGTTGAAAATGCAAGCGTCCATGTCGCTCATCGAATAAAATCCGAATAAAATTATCCTTTCATAAACTGTTCCAAAGTATCCGACTGATTTTAAATGATAAATTTATTACTTTTCACTAGGATTGCTGTCATGGATCGAAGATGAGGGACTGTCATGAAAAAATGACTACTCAAAACAGACACTCCAATTCCAATAGAAAAAAAAAAATCCTTTTCTCTGCAATATAAATCTAGTTCTTTTACAGTGCTTTGGTTTTTCTCCCTTCCACAGAAAGATGTCTCTGTGTGGTGCTGCCCTTCAGATTCCGCAGAATGTTCACACTCCGGCGCACGACCGTTATGGTTACGAGCATTTTCATTTTCTTTATCGTCTCCTACAGGTAGATGTTGAAGGTGTGCGCTCCAAAGATTGATAGATTAACTGATATCCATGTGTGTGTGAATTAGTGATTATTTATGCTATTGTTAATTCTTTCTTTACATCTTTGTCATCATGTGAGTGTCAGTCTCTTGTCTTGATTGGTCGCTTCTTGTAAATGCATGGGTCTAATTCGGTGATTGTGACACCTAATAGAAAATGAAATAAAGAGCGTCGACTCTTTTATTCTTTAAAGCAAAAGAAGAACACGTTCTATGTATAAATTATTCTGTTGGGTACGCCCACAACAAGCACTTTTACCATTACTACAACCACTTACCACCATTACGGCCGCTACAGCTATGACTGCTGCTACTACGCATATAAGTACGATTACTACTTCTTCTACTACCACTAGTACTACTGCTGCTTCTATTACAACTACTACTATTGCTATTACAACTACAAGTATTACTACTGCAGCTATTAAAATTACCACGATACTATCACTGCCACCACTATTACTAGTTATATTACTACCACTACTGCTGCAACTGCTATGTACTATCACCACAAACCCTCTTATTATTATTGCTAAACTTAATATCCATGTCACTCTTTTCCAGTCCGATTTACGCCACCTACGGACTTTCTTGGCAATTTGACCCGCGGACGAACAAATCGAGAATCATGGGCTGGGTATCAGAGAACAGGGCAGAGATCGAAATGTACTGCAACCTCTTCAACCAGATCGGCCTCCTGACTGTATGCCAGATCATCATCGTGGTCAGCACCGTCATCATGGTGTCCGGCCTCAGGTTCTCCAAGCGATTTCGGCAGCAAAAATCTACCATAAGAATGACGACCTCACAAGATGGGCAGACCGCTATGGTGAAATGGGACAGAAAGGAAGCGAGGGTTATCAAAATGGTGTCTATTTTGACCACTATCTGTATTGCATGCACCATGGTACAACTGTCCGTAGTGTATGCGCGCCGGGTCGTGGTAGAGATAAGTAGCGTGGGAATTTACCAAAATTTGTACAACAATCTGGCCAGTTCCGCTTTGATTTCCGGCGCCCTGAACGCGTCTCTGAATATTTTTGTTTATTATAATCTGAAACCGAAGTTCAGAGAAACGTTATTACACATGTTTAGTTGTCAAATGATTAATATTAAAACAGGCGACCCCCGACCATCCTCCGACAATGAAATCAGGACAACAAAATACTAAAGGAATTTTCCATTTTGATGAATGGTTGCCGCAGTTAGTCAAAGGCCCCGTCGAGAAAACTATCACTAGGAGGTTGAAAGACGTACACAGAACGCAACCTAACGGTAAAGGGTCTGTTTGAGTGATATGTCACTTTAAATGTAATTTTCCCCATCATTTGAGTGATATGTCACCTAAAATGTAATTTCCCCCATCATTTTCACCATTTAAATGACATGCTACTTAAGTATTAGCTAGAGCTAAGTTACGGGTTAGGATTAGGGTGATACTATTACATTAAGGTGACTTGTCCTCCACATAGTGAAAATGGTACAGAAAATTACTATTTAGGTGACATGGCACTCACATATTGAAATAGTGAAAATGACAAGGAAAATGTATATTTTTAGGAGTAAAAATGGTAGGGGAATTTAGTATTTAGATAGCATTCACCCATAACAGAGAAAATCGTAAAGAAAATTGCTAGAACCTGCCTGCATTTTATTCAGAGACTCATCGATACTGGCTGTTTTGGATAGGGAGGCTTTCTCGGAATAGCGTCAATTTAATGCGTTTTTGACGTACAAGTCTCGTAAGCACGTGACGGCCTTAAAGAGTTTTTGGCACTTAAAATTCGGATGAAGAGTGGGCAGACACGCTGCTGCCCGGAACATGTCACCCAAACAGACACTGTCAAAAGTGAATCACTATTGTCAGAACCTAGTATTACTATCTTCATATAATCATCTTTATAATTAAAGACTTATTTAAATGTTGTAACTTTATTTTCTCCTACACGACTTTCCAGAGAAACAACTGATAGACAGACTCTGAGACTGACAAATAAACTACAAAAACAGAACTCTGTGTTTATGTATGTGGCTGTTGTTTGTTTGTGTGCTCTCATATCTGTACATGAAATAATATTGCATAAGATACAAAAAAAAGTAAGATGAATTTATTCATTTTATTTTATTCAACTCAAAGCTCAAAAATAGTTATGCATTTGAATAAAACTGTTCTAAGAGATACATGAATGTCAAATTTAAACTTTAAATAAAAATACAGCTTTGCAAGGAAATGCATACATTATACCTCTTTAAACATATGGGTACACACGATATAGTTATCTTTCATATTACTTCGCCGTATGATACTGTACACCTTTGTGTGCAATGCATCAGCAGGCGTTATTTGTACCCTACAGTGTTTTCTGTTGTGTATTGACTTCCTGATGTCGCGATCTCCGAGCTTAACCTAGTGCAGAAACAAAGTTTCAAATTCGCTATAATACGAAATTGACGAAATGAAAGAGGAAAATCTGTATACCATGTATAATCACATCTTATACTGGCTGACCTGAATATTGTGAACACATGACTGGCAAATTTTAGCACCACATTATGTTGTGTAGATGACTGAAGTAAAAGAAATGGCAGGAAGAAGCACTTTCACAGATAAGGTGGCTTCATATCGTGACACAGATTGATGCTGCATTGCGATTTATGGTGAAGTTTCCGTTTAAACTGTGGTAATTCGTATAGTAAATAGCATAAATGATAATTTAGTAAAAGATGCCACATACTTGAATTGGTTTCATTTTGACACTTCTTTCAGTTCTTTCTGTGCTTTTGTCTTCTTTTCTTTTTTAGTTGCTAACAAGTAGGATACAAGGAAAGTTAACTCTTTTTTCAAAATTGCAAACAAATCAAGAATTCCTTCCCTCTTTTCACATTTCATGAGCTGCTGCTGCTTCTTCTTCTTCTTCTTTTTTTTTTTTAAACTATTTAAGAATTTCTGAATCTCTTTGAAACAGGGTATAAAAAAAAATAATATAAAAAATTAAAAAGGAGATTATTTATGGAAATTTCAGTAGTTTATACCGGTCATGACAAACAAATTATTTCCAATCCCACAAAAATGCACTGAAAAGGGAAATCTTGATGACTTTTGATGGAGGTTTGTACTGACATTACCTCACTGCTGCAACCTGACTGAAATTTCATCAAAGACCTTATCATGTTATATGTGTTTTTCCGACCAAGCGAACAGCTAGAAATCCCAGTCTAAGTTTAGTAGGGCGGTACAAACATTCCAAACTATTCACAAAATTATTGTTCTCAGATTTCGTGGTGGAGCGGTAACAAACATCAGTGAGCGTTCTGTTTTTTTTTTTTTTTTTAGCATGGGGATATAAACACTCCGAAGAGGATTACAAGGTTTTTGCTTAGTCGAATATGAACAAGGAGCGGCACAAACTTTATCATATTTTTCCTCTTTTTTTTTTTTCAGCACCCAAAGTACTGCAAGATTTATTCCATCATTTGATTGTTACTCGCATTGGACAATATGAATGAACAAGTAAAATATTTTTTTTTAAATGTCAATGAACAACCAAATAAGGAGTAAAAAGCTAATTCACAACAGTCATAAAAATTATCCAAATACATGTTTAAAAAAGAAACAAAAAAGAAGAAGAAAAAAAAGAAGAAAAAAAGAAGAAAAACGAATGAATTTTCATCCAATGTCGCAAATGATTACTCACCAATTACTCTCTCCATACACACGGGACACAGGTAAGTTGTATAGCAGCACTCAAACAACACCCAAAAGACTAAGAGTTGTGATATGTGAACAGTGAAATACTAACCTGATACATGAATAATGCTGAGTATATTGATTACAATCTCTGATCTCTCATGGGTTACCAATCAAAACATGCACTCTATCATACTGACCTCTTAGTCATATCAATATCTACGGTAATTCACATATTAGTGTTAAAGAGTGGTTGCTGTGTTTATGTTTAGTTTGGTTTGTGACGGGATTTAACTGTGCATCAGCACAATTATGGGTGTATTACGCCTGGCACGATTGGTTACACTTACAAGTTAAAAGATTTTTCTATGCATACGTACGTATTAATGTTGTCAGCGCGTTGCCAACAATTTCAACCTGAGATCAGTGCCCATTATTAGAACAGGGAGTTTGCGATTCGCCTCGAAAACAACGGGAACGTACCCTTTGACCCTTGAAGCGTCACTTTCGGAAATTCCAAGAGGGTGCCGTTTGCAAATCTAACCGTCGTCTTGTTTCCAAACGGCGTCTCTGCCAGTTATCGACGGAAGGTATCGCCTCAGTACGAATTTCACTTTGTGGGTCATTTTACACTGAACTATTGTATCATTTTAAAATTTCGATTTTGTTAAGTACTAAACTGGCCATACATTAAAACAAAATATTTATTTGAAAGCTTTATGCTCATTTAGTGGTGCAAATTATGCTGGTAAAGAGGACTTGTTTTGTAGGTCATACATGCCTAGTAGACGAAGCACAGTTAACTGTTACGTCGGACTTCTCGAAGGCCTCGGTTGGTGCCTAGGCCAGAGATAGTAGATCTAGATGTACAGGCTATTTCTTGCATCGAACTACTCTTGTAGATTAGATCTACACCATTATCAATAAACAGAATTAAAAATTGTTCAGGTATTTTTCTCATACAGATATCAAGTAGTCGATTTGACTAGATTTAGATCTAGATCTATTGAAGAAAAAAAAATGATGCCAAATGAGAGACAGGGACCATAAGTCGAAAAAATCATTTAAAATAAGAACAACGGAACTGCTTCCTTAATAAACTACAATGCAATGGCCTTGCCTCTCAAGACGTCTTTTCCAGTTCGTGCACAGCGGTCACAAAGCAAAAGGAACAGCTTGAAAAGAATGAATGAAACGGCACATATTGTTGACAACAAATATGAGACTGTAG
>JBCEWB010119717.1:0-11543 GCA_039654565.1 Peronia peronii | reverse complement strand
TATCTATCTATCTATCTATCTATCTATCTATCTATCTATCTATCTATCTATCCATCTATCTATCTATCTATCTATCTGTCTGTCTGTCTGTCTGTCTGTCTGTCTCTCTGTCTGTCGATCAGTCCGTCGATCGACCTGTTTGTCTGTCTCTCTGCCTATCTATCTCTCTATCTAACTAGCTACCTACCGACCTGCCTACCTACCTAAACACCTACGTTTGATTGTTTGTCCGTCTGTCCGTCCGTCCGAACATTTGGCCAGAATAATTCTGCTCTTAATTTGAGAAACAGAAGATTTTGACAAGAGACTGTGAGAATTTCGAGAAAGACAAAGCCAACAGTGAATTTCTTAGAAAGTCTGTCTTCTGTGTTTATTGTTCTCTGTTACATTATGTATGTATGTTTGTGTAATCAGTCGGGAAGAACTTGTCAGAAAAAGTCAAATCTGTGCAGCTATTCAAATATTTAGGAACAATCACCAGAGATAAAAGTTCGAAACCTGGGATCCTTGCACGATTTGCACAGACAATGACTGCACTAGCCAAACTCAGATATGTGTGTTGGAGATGATGACATTGGAATTGTATTCCTTGGTTATTTCCAGTTTTCTTTATGCAAGACCTGGATCTTGACTGCCGAAGTGCAAAAGATGACACAGACATTGAAAATTAGTTAAACATCTTGAGCTTTTTATCGTCAGACAGTGAGGGTACATTACAAACGAACAAGTCTCCAGAATACATCACTATGGCAGCCAAAAAGACATTACAAAGGCAAAAAAAGGAGATGTATGACCATATCATATTATTCAGCGGTCTTACTAGAATGTACTCCAATGGAGAATATGTAGCAATTGAGAAATAGGTGAGGAGAAATCAAAATTGACCAAGAACATCAGTGTGGTGCAGTGGTTTAGGAAGACTTTTGATGAGTCTCAGGCCGTATGTCATACTCTCGACTAAAGAGGAGACTTGTGGCAATTCGTCATTAGGCAGCCCGATGGCTCCACACACAGCTAGGAGTTAAAAATAACTGTCGATCAAAAGATGGGCATCCTCAATATTTGAATATTAACATGAAAGTTGACCAAGAGACAGTAAGAAAAATTCAGCTTGATAGGATATGCTCCTGATACCTGGCTAAGCATTTAGTGACAGTTTTGACTTATTGAGGACTTCACGACCTTGAGCCTCCCAGCTATCTCAGATGGTAAATGGTCATGCCTGTTACTCGGTTATGATGGATTAGTACAGGCCACATTTCGGACAAAGAAACAGATTCTGTCAAGCATCTGACCGTAATCAAAGCTCTACTGAAGCAACTAAGTCTGTGTAGAAAGGATTCATAGAGATCAGCTGGGAGAAAAAAAACCATATATTTATTATGTGTCAGCTGGTCTATATTTTTTGAAGTTTGTATTCTATAAACCTGATCAAAAACCACGATCTTTTGCAAATAACTCTAAACCTTCATCTGCTATTGCTTGGCAAAGATTCTCGGAACAAATTGTCCAGAAAAAAAAAAGAATAAAGACTCGTGTGAAAGAAACCAAGCAGACATTAGAGGGGAAAATTTCCCAGGAGATTGCTCTGGATAGGACATAATATTAGGCTGAGATAACCATTCTTTAGTACCACAGCATAGATCTTATGATAGAATCCACAACGAAAGAGGTGAATTGTTAGATCATGTAACTCTTCAAAAAGAGAAGCTTTGACAACACGAAGAGGGATTAACCCAATAAAATAGTGAAATTGTCTACGAATGAGGTTCAGTGGCTCACACTCTGGGAAGTTCTATGTCTGTTTTTATGGAACATGTTTATTTAATAAGTACTGATACATTAAAAACAGAATGAGAAGTCTAAAAATTCCTTTCCAACAGACTCTGTTATTGTAAGACAATATAAAGATGGATTAGGGTGCTTCTGTTAGAACATTGATAAATACTGCCTCAAAACAAAAGAAAAAAAATTAAAAGATGTTTATTTCAAAGCAGTCCAAAGAAAGTGCGTTTTTTTTTTCTGTATGACCACATTAGAAGTGGACCATGTCATATTACAAAGTCATCCTGATCATTCTCAAAGGTTCTAACATACCAGAGGAATACTATAGGTATTTTTCTAAGGGATACTGGTGTTTTCCCATTGCCCATCACCCCTTCCGCTGCACTGGTTTCCTCCGTTCATCTGGATGGTCCAGAACGGAATAAATCAGTGTGTTCTCCCATGATCAGGAGCGTATCTATCGGCACGGAGAGATTCACGATGAGCGGAGGGAGAAGACCAGTATCCCTTGGAGAAATACCCATATTATTCTTGCGGTATGTTAGAACCTTTGGGAATGATGAGGTTGTCTTTGTCTGCAATATGACATCGTCCAGTTCGTTCTGATGTGGTACACAAAATGAAATGCAGTTTTTTCGGACTTTTTAAAAAAAATATACATCTTAAAAATAAAAAAAAATAAAAAATGAAGCAACATTTGTCGGTGTTTTAACAGAAGCGGCATAATCCTTTTCCGTATTATCCTACCTGTTGGAAAGAGATTTCTAGATTTCTCATTGTTTTTAATGTATCAATACGTATTAAATAAATATGTTCCGCAAAAACAGACATAGAACTTCCCAGAGTGTGAGCCATTGAACTTTATTCGTAGACAATGTCAGTATTAATCACTCTTCTTGTTGTCATAGTTTCTCATTGAAAAGTTATGTGATCTAGCAATTTATCTCTTTCCTTGTGGCTTGTATCATAAGATCTATCTGGTGATACTAAAGCATGAGTTATAACCTAATATTGCGCGTTCTTTTACTTTGGAACAAATTGAGGTCATTTCTTGATCACGTAATAAGGCCCAAATCATCAGTTCTAATATCTAAGAGTGACTTACAAGAATACCCCACTGCATGCACAATATAACAAAACCAAGAATATCTAAATCTCTTGAAGACCATTTACAGTGTTCCTGGAAAGAAGAATTAAGAGTGGGAAGAAAGCAATGCACTAGTTGATAAAAGGGAGACCCCTTGAAAAGGGTTCATCTATATTTAACTTTCCACAGACTGAACGACATTTCAAGGTCCATATCCACTTTGACACCGGAAGTTCCTCTGGTAAACCTGACCGCAGACCAGTAATCTTCCTGTGGCTTATCGTTATCATCAATATCATCATTATAATGATTTTGCATTTTTTTTTGTAAGAACAAATTATTATCATCATCAACAACATCAACATCAAGAACAACACCAAAACAACAACTACAACGACACAACAACAACAATCAATAACGATAACAAGATCAACAACAGCAGCAACTGTCAGATGTTATATCAATGAGAATAACCATGATATAGATATGCCAGCATGTTTGTAATATATTTTTGTTAGCTTTTTGACTGCTTGGGCATCTTGAAATCGGAATGACTTTCCATAGCCTCTTTTTTTACTCATAAGTAGTTCTATTCTTTTTCTTCTCCCATATGCATAGATATAGCACACATACAGAAACACATACACAGAGGAGTGCATACACATACAGAGCACATAGAACAGATACAGACATAGTACATAATACAGGCATAGCATATGAACAGACATAGTACATAATACACATAGTACGTATTATACAGAAAAAGCATACACTACCGACTTACAGAGACGCAACATATACTCAGACATAGTGTATGGCACCCGTACAGTCATGCACTGATTCTTGCCCGAGAACACCAATTTGCTTTATTATTTTCAGAATAGCAACAGCCAGTTGTCACCAACATCCTGTCGAAAACACGGTATCCTCGATTAATAACTACAGAATGTACTGATAATATAAAACAAATACTTGAACAGTTTTAGAGTTTTTATTTTTTTAGGGTTGAATCAGCGCATATATGTCTGACCGTGTTCTCATTAACTGTTCCCCCTGTCCATGTCTTCGTTAATCTGTCGACGTATCTGTCTGTCATTCTATTTGTTTGGCTACCGTGTCTCTGTCCTGCAAGTGTCTTTCTAATTTTGTGTCCATCTGTCTATCTTTCCATTTGTTTGTCTGGCCGTCTCCAATTTTTGGGTCCAACGATCCCAATCTGGAGCTTCTTACTCTGTCTAATGTACAGTGACGAAGCACATAGTTTCTTTCTGAAAACGCGGACATATTTCGAGAAGGTCATGGCTTAGTTTTGCGATCTCTGGTTTTAACATACAGTTTTGTTTTTGTTTTGTTTTGTTTTGTTTTGGTTGTTGTTGTTGTTTTTTAAAATTCGTTTTTGTTCTTTGTTAAGTCTCTCGAAAATGAGTTGATGAAACAGATTGTCTTTTTATATTCAGAAAAGTTTTATTTCAAAAGTTTGGGAACTAGAGCTAGGCCAGTTATGATGAAAAGGCACTTTGTCCACACAATATGACAATGATAAAACTGTTGCAATAACAACAGTCCAATTTAATGCCGAGCCATACAAGTAGAAAAATAGTATCAGGCTTTTAATTAAATCGTCAGGCTAGAAATCGACTGATGTCATTGTGACCTACATCTATGTGCGTCATTGCTAGCACCATCATGTGTTGATGGTCGTTCATAAAGCAGTTGCATCCTTTTGCATCAGTTAACAGCGTATACCATTTTGATTAGATATTCAGAATGCTAGCAACTGCCACCCTCCCCCCCTCCCCTTTTTTTCCCTTAGGTCTTGGTGAACTTCAAACTCCACTTTTCCAAGAGGTTCTTTTATGACCCATTATTAAGACATCACCTGTGTTGTCACCCAGCTTTCTCTGCCGCTTCCCATTTGGGATTTGGGGTCTGACCAGGCCAGAGATAACAGAGTAAATCTATTTTCTTTGGCCTAAGCCTCTGTAACCGCCCTGGTTGGCTTCGGCATGAGATCGGTCCCTCTTAGCATGGCGTAAGAGCTCAGATGGCCATCACTATGCCTCCTGCCGATTGCCACCTGTCTCCTGACAGATTCCACAACTTTCAGTGCTAAAAAACCTACAACTACTTTCCCAGAGTTTATATCCATTCACATAAAAGGTCCGGATTACCTTGAAATCTGATCGATAAGCAAACCTGATTTTTATTACCATTGTTTTTTGCATAGAGAGCACACGACATAATCCGCTGTTTGGACAAAGTTCCAGAAAATTTTAAAATGTCTCCTGAATATCTTTCTTTTTTCCTGATCAAAATCTACATCAATTAAAGTAGAGGTAAATTTATATTCTTTGGATTGAAAAGCTACATTTCATCACACTCAATTTAACAACAACAACAACAACAACCACAACAACAACAACAACAACAAAAACAACAACAACAATAACACCACCACCACCACCACCACCAACAACAACAACAAAAACAACAACAACAGCAGCAACAACGATAGCAATAACAACACAACAACAACAACAATAACAACAACACAGCAACAACAAGAAAACAACAACAATAACAATAATAACACAACAACAACACAACAACAACAACAAAACAACAATAAAAACAACAACAATAGCAGCAGCAACAACAATAACAGCAACAACAACAAAAACTATGTCCCAGCTTGTACTGCGAGCTGCTGTACGGGGGAGAACAAAGTCTAAGACGAAAACCCATTAATACTGTAATATATGATAAATCGTTTCTAATGTATACCAACCCCTCTCTGGGTTTACCCAGAAGTAACGAGAGGGGAAACAGCGGGCGACTGTCCATGACAACAATGCTTGCGAACGGGGCTGGGTGGGTTAAAAATAGATAACCTCGGTCTGGCGCCTCGACCATAGTCTGCAGTGCTTATAATTATTGTCAGTACAGTAGGCTATCGCCCTACTTGCTAAGCCATTTAATTAAATTTAAGTGAAAACAAATACAATTTATGTTCTAGCAGATAGCCAGAAAGGGTTAGAATTAGAAATGAATAAATGAAGTATAAGTACTGAAGTATTTATATTCAAAACTATAGATTATATTTTAAATAGAGAGTATTAGGAAAATAACGGGAATGGCAATTCTTTACACTTGCTTGTGGGGAAGGAGGGGAGTAAAATGAAGAATCATGTCCACATATTTAAAAATAAAATACATGTAAGTCTGAGCTAGAAGAAAAGCACGCCGACACTATAATGGTAATGCCCTATCGCGTTAGGAATAGCAAGATGACAGACGAAAAAGAACGACATAAAAGGAGACCTATAGCTCTTCAATAGTTGAGGACTCTTCCTCATGACCTGTTGAAACAAAAATTGTTACTGTGCATGAGAATGAAGTGGAATGTTCAAAAATGATTTGACGTTAGTGTTCATTCTGGATCATAGGAGTTGAAGGGGATTCCATCCACACCCCCCCCCCCTCACCACACACACACACACTTAAGATAAATTTTTGGGGCGCTTTGTTAATTCTGAACGGAAAGAAGATAATAATGGCCTCATAATATCCTTTTTTAAGCCGGTTTGTGAAATTTGGAGGCCAGTTGCGCAATACTGTGCTCTAGAATGAGCACTATTAGGTTTGGCACAACTTCAATGCACCTAATCAATCCGAGGCCACTAAAAGAAATTCAGTCTTTTACCATTTTAGTCCACATTTAAGCAAAAAAGCACACACACACACATACACTCACACACACAATCCTCGAGTATGGTTGTGGTGTTTGCTGCCTTTCAACCTCCAGGGGGATGGTTATCTCGGCCCTAGATCCTGGAGACATTTATAGTAATAACTGTGTGTCCTGGACTAAGACAAAGATGTCTGCATACAGTCAAAATACATTAGATTTACATTATCTGTGTGCTTTTCCTGTGCTTGGGGCAATATTCTGCATGCATGAGTTGACTCTCTGAACCCCCTCTCCCTCCCCCCTCCCTCCTTCCCCCAAATCCCAGCCCTTGTATCAGAATGAAAACATTTAGTAACCAGCATGTAGGCTTTCTTCATACTAGATTGTCAAGACTAGGAACTTTAGGCCTCAGCCTCACCTTTTGGGCTAGCTACGGTTTCAGTTCTTTGAAATAAAAATCAAAGTGATGGCCCCCGGTTGTAGTAAAACAGGCCTTAAACTCAAATAGCAAACACATAATTAACCAGGGTCTTCAGAAATCTGAAGAATGCTAGATCTGGTGTTGTGTCTTGAATTTATGCGATTTACGGCTGAACACCACTGGCAGTCTATATCACTTTTTGTAGTGGCGCCACGTTTGCGAATTGTTGACCGCTCTTATTCATATGATCAGCTGTTGACTTAAATACGCGGAATCGGGCTTTGCTTCCCCTCTCGTTACTGCTTTTGTCGGCTACATGTAGTTTAGGTTTTTGGTGATTTGTATTTCTATTTGTTCATGTCACTGGTACAAGAGACCAAAGATAACGTAGTCAATCCTGTTGCAGTTCACCTTTTCTATATCCATGAACAGGTTCTGCTGGCTCATATACTTTATGTCTTTGTGCAGAAAGGCGCAAGACATTTTTTGTTCAACATCAATAAAAGAATATTTTAGACAATGCAAGGTCTGCAGTTTGATCGCATAGCTAGACGAACTGATAGATATGTGAGGAATAGTTTTCGAAACACAGTTTCAGCTACGATCTTTGATCGCAATACCAAGTTTCCACAGTTTACGATTTAAAAAAAACAACAACATAAATAACAATAGCTGGTATATTAATTAACAATGCTTTTGGAGTACAATAAGGGATCTTGTGGGGATGTCTGAGGTTTAAAGGTTAGGCTATAGTTTCCTTTACATGTGCAAAGAAGAACAGATATTTCAGTATTTTGGCGTCTTCCTACTGCTAGTGGAGTTATTGGGCCGCCTTATGTTGTGTCATGTACCAATCTGTTCCATTCGGCTAAGCCCTGGGTCTCCACAACATAAATGTTTACACTGTTCATTTTTGAATGCTGTCGGCCATGTCTCTTTCTGCACATTTCTTACTAGTAAACGGTAAAACCAACTGCACATGAGCTATCAGCTGTTTTTGACTAGAGCCCAAACGTCAACTGTCACAAGAGGAAACACAGATGGCCAGAGCAGCAACAAACAGGATGATAACAACAATAACTACAACATTATTTATGAGCAATGGTATCTACAGTAACATACAATAAGAGCAGAGTAAAAATTACAACAACTGAGCGTAGGACTCATAACAACCACAGCACTGAGAAAACAGTCAATAACCACCATGACAATAACAATAAAACTATTGCAGTACATCGGTATAGTGATCTGTTTATTTCTGTTTGACATATGTAGCACTGACACACTGCCAATCTGTGGAATAATAAGAAAAGCAACGATTTGGTGCTTATCATGATAAAAATTTACATCGTTTAAATTTATATAGTTCCACGACTGAACAGCTAACATAGATTTATAGAATAATGAAATGATAAGAATGTCAGGGTAAAAAAAAATATTAATACATACAGGTTAGTTATTATAACAAGGAGAAAGAGAAGAAAAAATGACGGGAGAGAATAAGCAAGGGAAGAGTGGAGAGGACCAGTGATCAGCTTGGGTAGAGGAATCCTGTGCGTGGTCTTCTCGGATAAAGCCGATTATATTTCGAAGGTCTCATGCCTACAATGAGCATGTTGAAGAAACACTGCCAGTTAAAAATTGTGGTAAAGAATAAGTAGTTTATCTTTTTCCATCTTATCTTATCTTCTTTCATCTGTGTAATTTGTGGGCTACCGTTTAACGGCTTTCCCCTGGTTTCCATCTTAAGACCTGACCGGCTATTTTTCTCTTTGTTATCTAAATGCATTATCCATTCCCTTGTCATCGTCTCCTGCCAATTTTCTTGAACGAAGGTGTTTCACAGTTTTCTCCATCTGTGAGTATCTCGTGAGTTTCTTTAGCTATTGATGTCTCACTGGTTCTATTACGGGATGCTATCTCGTGGGTGTTCTTATCTGAGAATATTTTGTTTGTTTCTTGGTCATGAGTATATGTTGCGGATTTCTTTATCTATGACTATCACGTGGGTTTCATTACCTAAGTCTGTCTCGTGGGTCTCTTTATATGAGGCTGTGTCATGGGTTATTTTTCATAGAATTTCAGTATTGTTGTTTCCATGGCGGCAATATTTTGAGAAATCGTTCTCAATATCGGTTACAAAAGTTTTGAGTTTTCTATAGTTGATTGTTCAGTTTTCTTATCAATATATTTATATTGATTTTTGTATATTGGGACTTCAACGATCTTGACTTATGTAAGGTGATTTATTTTATTTTATTTATTCATTAATTTGTCAACCAATGTTTCTGCAATATTCCAAACTGAAGTAATATACTGACTTTTCAGACTACCTACCAGCCTTTGGTCCACTGGCAGCTGCCGGGACAACTGTCTTTGCATTTTTTAGCCAGTGCACCGAGTGTGATTGCCGTGCCAATGTCACATCCAGTATAGCAGGCATTTAGACAACTTTTATAATCCCGCTTCTCAGGAGCGGGGTGGGCCAGCACACCCACAAGGAGAACTGTAACTAGGAATAGAGCTGTTTTCATCTGAAAATACCAAGGAGGGCTACAATTATCCTATTTCAACTTATGGAATCTTAAGCATGCAACTTCGGCATTTTATATTGTAGCTTTGCAGGATATTCAGACAGTGTTACTCAGAGACTGCAGAGCTGACTTTCACTCCGAAATCAGACATATCGCACCACAGAGTGACTGTTATCCTGAGTCTAAAATATAGAACAAAATAGTATATTCATATTGTTATACTCTGTTCTTTCCAGTCCAAAACATCAGTGCAAAAACAATCATCTTCTTTAATATTGAACAACAGTTACTGCAGTGGACCTGTAGTCTGGTATGTGAGCACCTTTTTTTCCCCTTTTTTTTCAAATAATTGGGGAGATATACGATGCTGTTGCATATTTGCTATGAAAATCCGATGTTTGCCTTTGCTCCTATTTCTCGTAGAGTTTTGTTACAAGTGCATCAAAAAAAAGCAGCAGCAGCAGCAGCAACAACAACAACAACAACAACAACGATAACAACAACAACAACGACGACAACAACAACAACGACAACAACAACAACAACAACAACAACGACAACAACAACAACAAAAAAACAGAAGAAACACAAAAGAAGAAAAATAGGCGACCTCTCATTCTATTTCCTTGAGAAATATGTGAATGTTGTTTCGTTTTCTATCATTTTCCGTAACTATATAGAGAAACAGTCTTTCGTTCATATCTATGGAAAAAGGGACTAAATGTTGAACACAAGAATGCAGTCAGTAATCCCATATTAGCTTTTGTGTGTGATCTCCAGGAACAAGAGAAACTGAAATTCGTTGTGAAGCATTGCTTTCAATGTTTGTTCAAAAAGAGTTAACAGATAATCCATCTCGATCTAGCTTGTTTTTAAAGCCAAAGGCTTATAAATGTCTATTTATTCAGGATGGCATGCCGAGTTTAACTTGATAGAAACATATAATCTTCTATAATAAAATAATGCATTCATAAAACAAACATCTAGAATTTTATATCTCAGATACACGCCATTAAACGTCTTTTGGCAGATACTTTTCACAACTTTTCTGTTCTTTCTTTCTATTTTTTTTTCCTCACACAAGTATGCACAATATGTGATCAGTCTTAAACATTTTCTTCTTTTCGTTAAAACTACATAGTCTTTCATTACCGTACTTAGATGACTAATCATATCTATCTTTATGTTTGGTTAAGTGTTTTCCCTATAGTGTTATCTTTTGTCAAAGATTTCTCTCTCATAAAATGAAGGATACGAATTTTGATTTTACTTTTATATTTATTTTTTAAAGACGGATACGTTTATCAAACAGACTAATCGATGGACCAAAATGCACCCAGGACTTTGATATATAGAAAGTGAACAAGATGAAAAGAAATGCAATACTCACTGTCATGCAGAACTTGGTATCAACCAGGTGGACTTGGAAAGCTGGGAATTTGTGATGGACGCTAACAGTTCATGAGATATATAAAGGCTGCCTGGACAAGCGCTACTGAATTTAATCATGATGGACTTAGTAAATAATTATTGATGATTAAACTGATAACAAAACTCTCCATGTCTCGTTCAATTGTTCTGTGTGAGTAGGCGTTTCTGTGTGTGTTTGTGTGTGTGTGCTTGTGTGCATGTTTGTTTATGTGAGTCTGGTGGCGTATTTGTACCTTCACACTATATTTCATTCCAAACTCCATATTATGCTTCATTCTCCAAGCCACAGGAATGCGTCACTCTAAAAATACATCAAGCGAAAGCAATGTCCTTAATGACTTTAATGATCACAACAACATATATACGTGTATATAAACATATATACGTGTAGCTGAGAAAAAGAAATAATACATATGACGAAAGAGAAAAATTAATAGATTAAAAATGGATTAAAACTTAATAGATTAAAAATGGATAGACATATAGACAGACAGACAGACAGACAGACAGACAGACCGACAGACAGACAGACAGACAGACAGATAGACAGACAGATAGATAGATAGATAGATAGATAGATAGATAGATAGATAG